>JAAGKR010001437.1:55477-99212 GCA_011419295.1 Clarias macrocephalus
GGGAGTACTAAAGACACTTGGGATACCAGAGACATGTGCCATGAAGACTACATGTGTACTGGGCACACTGGAGATGCACTTAAACACTGTAGACAAACTCCGTCCTGTGTGTGTAACGCTCACATAATGGTACTTAATAAAGGTACAATAAACATGTACAACATAAACCCAAGTTGTACCAATGTAGACGTAAATTGCTGTCTTCACCATGTTTGGACAAGCCTCCTGTCTGGGGTGTCATCAATTTCATTCCACAGCTACAGTTAACAACTAATGCGGATCCTTAGCACGGCTAAACAATACACTGTAGATCCTGGGGGCGGAGCTTTGTCACCATTCTAATTGCGAGACACGTAATTTTACGCAACACACCTGTACGTCTGGAGTACGTACGTCTGAGATGTGATTATCGATGCGCGATATCGAGATCTAAATCGTCACTGCTTAATGTTAAGACGGCCTGCATGCTGCTTCAACCGTCTCTGGTTAAAACCACACCTGTTTTAAATAATCAGTTACACTCCACAAAGAGAATTGAAATCTACTGCAGAGAATTTGAATGTCATTTGACCTTTTGAGTAACTCTGGGCTTCAGGGAGCATCAGCGAGAGCGAGAGAGCGATAGAGAGAGAGAGCAGAACCTAATGAGACTTTACTCTTCTTTTGTTCAGGATAAAAATATCGCCCTTTTATAACGACCTTATAAGAAGTCATGTGTTGTGAAACGAGAGGACGGTGTCACGGCTGCTTTTTTTCTTCCATTGTTTAGCAAATGTTTACAGTTTTCCTGAACACGTCATGGCGTAAAGCGTTCATATGAAATATGAGCTCAAGATTCAAAAGAAAAAAGTAACAACCAAAAAAAAACAATGCATGTGTGGAAGAAACGGTGGGTCCAGTACAGGCGTGCACACACACACACACACACACACACACACACACACACACACACACACACACACACACACACACAAACAAACACACAAACACACACAAACACACACACACAAACACACACACACAAACACACGTTCCCTGCGGCAGTCATGTGGTGTACAAGAGGAACCGCATCCCTTGATTCCCTGTTCCTCTTTTCTCTCTGCTTCATTTCCCTCAACGATCCAAAGCGACACTTTTACACCGGGCTAATTTCCTGTTCCTTTATTGTGGCGCATCAGTAAACCTCTATAACAGCAGCTCTGACTGCAGCGCAGGCTTATTTATAATCAGTGCACTCATTCGGATACAGGATGGTTCCTATAGTAACAGCTCACACGCAGGAACGTGAACGGAGTGTCCTGTAAGGCTGATAATAACTCTTTAAAATGTGACGTTTAATAATACGAAACACCCCGTCATTAATGAGGAGCCTCCAGTGTCTGTGCTTTGTTAGGGGCCGACCCCGAATTCCTCATGTTTGTGATGTCACATGATAAAGCACCTATGAACTGGCAACACATTAGCTATCAAATAATACAATGTTCTGACATACTTATGACTTACGGCCAAAACACCACATCGGTGCTAAAAAGTCTCACTTTTGATGAAGTGAGATGAAGAAGTGAATTTTCAGACGGGATTTTTATAACTTGACATGGTTACAGACACTACAGATTTTTTGCTTTTTAAGCCTTTACCAAAAAATTTTTTTTCGGTCTTTTGCTTCTAGAAGCTTACACCAATTTTAGCATAAGAAATATGTATAATTTGCATTTGAACTGATTATTGTTTGAAGTGAGACAGTATAACACTGAAAAGTTTTGCCATTTTTGGGGCTCATATAAAATCATCTCTCCGAAACAACAGACGTGAGCAACTTAAAATTTTGCTAGAAAAATTTGAAAGCAATAAAAAGTGAGATTGGTCACTTCCATGTTGCATAAACATCGGAATTCAGAGCTTCCTTGGCCCAAACATTTTCTGTATTATATATAGAACAGAAATTTTTTTTAAACTAGCATGATGTATGAATGTAGGAATTATCAAGATTTGTCAAGATCTGCTCGATTAACAGCAACCTGGATGCTTGTGTTTTTAATATCTTCTGTAATAAACCCCACCATATACAGTGTAGTACCTAATACAGCGCAAGATTTAGTAGGTTAGGCGTAAAACAATGTATTACCAACAACAGCTACCATGGACTACTCAAATTCAAATTAGTGGAACAGTGAACAGTGTTTCACTAGTGCTTGGACACCGTCAAGGTAGAAAGTCTTATGCCGGAGCCGTGATCAGACTGTCTGATTGACGACTGAAATGCTGGCTGGTTTTCGGGTTTTCAATGCTGGCGTTCCAATGCAGTGAACTTTAAATGTTTTTCTGTGGCTAAGAATTTTTATTACAAGTTCTGGTTTGACTCGTAATAAGACTCACTATTTAGCCATGGCCCAAAGGTTTGAGAATGACATGTTCCATCAGTCCTGTGTCATGCCAAGAGTAAAGCATCCTGAAACCATTCATGCGCGAGGTTGCTTCTCAGCCGAGGCAGTGGGCTCACTCACAATTTTGCCCAAGAACACTGAATAAAGAACGGTACAAAAACATCCTCAGAGAGAAACTTCTCCAAACCATTCAAGAACAGTTTTTTTGATAAACAATGCCTTTTCCAGTATGATGGAGCACCGTGTCATAAGGTAAAAGTGATAACCAAGAGTCTTGGGGAACAAAACATAGAAATTTAGGGTCCATGTCCAGGAAACTTTATCCCAGAAAGACCTTAATCCCAATGAGAACTTGTGGTCGATCCTCAAGAGGCGGGAGGACAAACAAAAACTCACAAATTTTGAAAAACTCAAAGAATTAATTATGTAAGAATGGGCTGCGCTATCAGCTATCAGTCAGGATGTGGCCCAGAAGTTGATCACCAGCACGACTGTCCATGGTCTTGATAAAGAAGATCAACACTGCTATTACTGACTCTTAATGATAACTTCATGTAATTGTTACTAAAAGCCTTTGACATTTATGAAATTCTTGTAATTATACTTCAGTATACCAGAGTGACATCTGACATGAAGGTCTAAACAACATTGAAGCAGCAAACTTTGTGAAAATGAATATTGCTGTTATTCTCAAAACGTTTGGCCCCGGGCTGTATAGGAAAAAAACGTTGCTGTTATTTAATCATGTTACAGCTAGAGATAATAGCCAAATATGTTGAATTAGATCTGAGAGAAAAGGTATCAGATATCAGATTCTCTAAGAAGCACGAGAAAGTGTATTTGAAAAGGACATTAGCGTTGACTGTAACTGTACTTTATTATACAGTGGTTGTTTAATCAGTTAGGCCTGTGGGGTACTGATCAGAAGGCCCCATCACCGCCAAGTTGCCACTGTTAAGCCCTTAAGCAAGGCCCTTAACCCAATCTGCTCCAGGGGGCGCTGTATCCTGGCTGACCCTGTGCTCTGAACCCAGCTTGCTAACTGAGATATGAGGAAAAAACATTTCACTGTGCTGTAAAGTACATGTGCCAAACACCAGAATAATAATAACAACAACTATTATCTAATTCTAATCTATATTTATTGTAAAAGAATTACAGTGAGAATCTGAACATTAATTGCTTCAGTAACATAAAAAGAAGAAGAAGAAGAAAAAAAAACACTTTTAAGGTAAAGTGCTTTAAGGTAAATTCTGATCTTGTGGCTAAACAGGAACTAAAGTAAAGAGACTCTCGTGTGAAAACGTGTTTGCCTCTGGCAAAATAAAGAGATAAATAGTAAAGTAAAGACGAGTCTGTTCCTGTTCCCATCATCACACTACCGTTCTTGTTGCAGGTTCTAGCTTGTTTGGATAAAAACATAACGCACAACTGAAGATTATGATGGAAACAAACATACAAACAAGATTATAATAATATCCATGTCTGTTCTGTTGTTCCATGTTTTACTCTGCCTGGTCATTTTATGCTCACAGCTCTCCGTGCACATGACCTTTCATGGAGTTTCATGGGCGTCACTACATGCAAATGAGCTGATCAGGAACACACACAGGCAAGTGCAACAAGGAGCGACGTTTCTGAATCTGCTGCCAATCTGGAGGAAAACATTTGTACTGTTTGGCTCATGCCAAACACTTACACACAACTTTAAGCTTTAAAATTAAATGAAATGTGTTTGTTGCCAAAAGCGCTCCATGGCAGGAAGATATGCATTACGCACCATGAAGATAAAACGGTTTAACAGCACGGAAAGAGTTTATACAAGTTTTTGCCGAACATAATATAGCACTGCAGAGAAATTTTAAATGATTATATGTTTGTTTTGTTTGTTTATTTTTGGGATACTTTTGAACTCCAGTGTTGATTTTGAAAAAAATCCAGATAAACAAAACACGGGGAAGTGATTTCTTCCATGTTTCTTTTTTTTTATTTTTACAATTTTTGAAATAACAATTTTACCTTTTTTTAGCATCACATTACATGTTTCCAGTCAAGCTATAATTATTATTAGTTGAAATGTAATCATGTAACCAGATCTCAGAAAAGAAGGGTTAATAATTATGATTAGATCACTGTCTCACCGCAGCCTTAATCAACAGAGTGCCAATACTTTTAGGACTCCAATCTCTCAAGCGGCTCGTGTGGAAACAATTGCAGCCTCAAGCGCAAACCAGACTGTAATTTACAAACCAAAACAAACGCTGTGCCGCGAAACTCCAGCTCTATTTTAAAGCACAGCTCGCCGCAAGCATTCCACATTCCTTCAAACCTCGCGCGTTCCTCGGAGCGCCGCGCTTCTCTCCCACGACAGCTGGAAGGCCACGTCCCATTTTCTCCAGTACCCAGACGACACGTCGTATATGACCGATAACGTGATGATTACAACATCATAATGGTGATAAAAATATCAGTAAAAATTTTACCATTTTAAAATTCAACTGAAAAAATTGTCAAAAAAACACAACATGTATTTATTAACCAAAATTCAAATCTATATTTTTTGTAAAAGAACTCCAGATCATGAGCAATATTTCCATCCAGCCAAAATTAATTCTAAAATATTAGAGCTTATTAAAATTTATTAAAATCACTTAATTATCATTATTATTAATATTTCTTTGATAAATATAAAATGTTACTTTTTTTTTACATAATCTCAAAATTATAAAACACTGAATTCAAAATTAGTTTTAGAAAAATATAATTTTGGAAATGTTAAAATATTAATCAGTTTCATTTTGTTTGAAAAGCCGTATTACTTATTGTAGAAATACTTCAGATTGACATGATATGATATTTTCGTCACATGGCCCCCTAATTTATACCAAAATCTTCTTTGGTGCTCAGACAAATACACTCCCTGTTCGGTAATCGGAGAGTGAATCACAGATGAGAAATGGAAAAAGTAGATCGGATAAAGATGAAGTTTTGTCTTAAAACGACTTCAGCGCTGTTATTTCAGCCAAAGTGAAAATATGAACTAATCCCAGTAAAAATATTCACTTTTCTAATTCATATATATTAGTGCAGGTGTTTACACTGAGCAAGTTGCGCATTAGTAGCTTATTTTAAAGTAGATGCTCTGAAGAAATCTGGTTGGACAGACATATAGATATACAGACAGACATTTTTCTCAGACTGATTTTGGGGCCTCCAGCGTATGAAACGTATCATTGAAAGCTCTGAGTTCTGACCAATGTATAGACAAAACCTCTCTTTTATTTATACAGATAAGATAATTCGGTCGCTTCTGAAGATTATGAGGAGTTGCTTTCTGTCATTCTTGTAATCGGTTATCTGATTTTTGTCTGTGTAGCCACGCCCACTTTTAAAGGTGTGATTTAAAAAATATAATAATAAATAAAATGCTCATTAACACAATGTAGTAGGCTAGACTGTGCACTAATTTGTTCTAAACAATAAAAAGGCAAATTGATTGAGCTGGAATCTTCTATGAAGACCCTGCAAACTTACTTTTTATGGAAAATTTTGAAAACACAGCTTCCGCATGATAACTTCATGTTTTTTTGTGTTATTATAACAATGAGATAAAACTAGATATGATTGTGTTTGTCAGTGACGATTGTGTTTTTTTCCTCCCTCATTTTATCATCTACATCTTTATCAAGTGCTCTTGACATAATTCCTAACATGTCTGACACAAACCAGACATGTTTAAGACACACCGTCGCCACCTACTGGGCTGGAGAGACCAAGTGAACGTTTTAAAATAATTTTGGCGTGGATGAAAAAATACATTTTGTGGAAAATGGTGCTCATGTGGATGAAAACGAGACAAAGCACATGCAGTATATACATGTGGGCGGAGTCCATAGTGCCCTCCCCCCCCACAAGCTAAAGTCTGAAAAATTTTGTTAAGGAACATCGGAATTATGGGCGGCCAAAAATAAATAATCCTGTTTGTTTCCATTCCTCTTTACTTCCTCATGTTGATGCATCTTTGCTTTGGAAACACCCACTTTTTATTACAAGTGAATTAAACCCTCATGAATAAAACAAGTTGCCCCGCCCACCCACGCAGAATGATGTCATGTTTTAGAATAAAGGTTGTTTGCGGTTGCAGACGCAAATAAACCAGCATTAGCTATTTTTATTTTAATTAATTTCACATAGTGCTTGTACTATTACATGGGTAACACTGGCAGTTACCTACACAAGCAAATGCGGCTGAAATTCAGATTTTAAATATCATTCCATTAGACAGGTTTACATGCGCTCCAGTAATCAGATTACAGGAAAGTTTCAGGATTTACGCAACAGTTACTTAAGCGACAATCAAAATCAAATTTCAGAATATATAACGTGAAATACAAACGTTTTTTTTAGGAAGCTTTTAAAAAAATGGAGGGCAGAGCTGAAAGCAGTGATGTAATCATTAAGCACTGTGTTTGAATCCAACAAGAGTTAAACACAGTAACGGAGCGCTAATGTGATGTTCAGAGGAAGCGCCTCGGGCTACGAGCTAATCGTGCAGGAACAAGCCCGTATCTGTTCAGTTTCCCACACCATAACGTCCACCATTTCTCTTTCAGATTTCTTTTAGACTCCAGGGACTTCAGTAGTGAGCATCGATTAACACCAGTCTCGGTATCTCACATTAAACGTCAGACTCAACACCATTTCTCAGTTCTAACACTAAATGGTTCCTGTTATAGCAAGTTTTTAATGTTGTTATTTAAAACACCATTCTTCGAAATGCTTTTAAAACGTAAGGGCAGTGTTTTCCATTTTCGGCGCAGCTCACGACAACAATCACAATGACGTTTTAAAAATAGAAACAGAAAATGACTTCTTACACTTTACTTAAAATTAATAAATAATCTAATCACTATATGTTATGATTTGAGATTAAACGTCAAGTTTGGAAACTTATTGCATCACAACTTTGTATCTGCATATCAGCGTCGGGTGGTGAGGACAACCAATCAGATTGCAGCGTCTCAGAAATTCAATAAAACATATTCGGATTGTTTCCGCAAATTGAATCTCAAAATATTCTGATAATCTGATCAATCTATAATCTGTGATTATTTACTCTACACTGGTAACCATTCATTTAATTATTAATAAGAATTAATAATGGGTTTTAAACTACTGTAAATTAAACACACGTCCTTGTTTAACACTATTGTTTTAATAGTTTAAGTATCTTGTTAAAATGTTTTTTTTTTAAATAATAAAATCACTATAGTCTATATAAACACTATCCAAGTAGATTGAGTTCATCATAAATTGACAGGCATGAATGTAATGCCGAGGTAAGACCGAATCACAAACAGCTGCGAGCCCAATACGAAGTGCCCTAGATAAGACGCATGCGTCATTGTATCAGACCCTACAGAGCGCATGCATCTACTGAACAACGAGATTATTAGGATTGAACCTGGAGCGAACGTCAGATAGCGGGCTAGTCAGGGATATGCTAGCTAGTAGCGAACGCAGTGGTTATGCTTTAAGTTTAGCTAAATCACATACAGTAGTACTTATAGTACGTTAGCTAGTCTGTTAGTTATCTATCGAAATAAACAACTAAGCTAAGTAAAGCGTGACGTGAAGTTTAACCCGAGCGCGCGCAAACACGCACACACCCGTGTTTACTCCCAGAATGGTGCTAACGCTAATTAGCATACCAACTCGACTAACTCGTGTAAACAAACCATTTACGTTGTTTTTTTTTTCTTCTTAAATAAATCAGTGTTGACGCTGACCCCGGATAGTTAATGATTTAGGTTTAGCAGACGCTGAAGCTCTGGTGAGTGTATTCTGTGCTACCTACCGGCCCGGGTCGTGTCCGTGAGGTCGTGATTAGTGGCGCTCCTCGGAAACTCCTTCAGCTTCCTGCCGCTCAGGTTCAGGCAGCCGGTGGCCGCGGCTTCTTCGAACGCCCGGTCCAGTGAACGGTTCCAACTCGCAGGTCCAGGCACGGTTAATCCGTTCCCGGTAGCCCCTGCTGCACCGGTACTCCCACCGACAGCGAATCCAGGCACGGTGCTTTCCGCGGAGAGCAACACCGAGGCCGCCATTACACCGCGAACTCCCACTGACTCTCCCCTGTCCCTGCCTTACTCTTCCCCCACCCGTATTCCGGCAGATTTCCGTCTCCTCCACTAGGATCGGTTAAAACATGGCCGTGGTCGCTAGCGTACAGCACCACGTCAACTCGTCCGCCATATTGGAAAGGTTGGCGGGTACACAACGCTTAAAGCGGCTTAGCGCAGATTTTACCTAAAAGAAATTACAATAAATCAACGATTTATTTAAAAGCGTTTTATTTAACACTTGCGTAAGTAACCGTCGTCGACGGGAAATAGTTTGTATAAATAGTTAAAAGTTTAAGGCTAAAATTAATTTGATCAGCGTTCATTTAATCAGTGATATTATTATTTTTGGGGTTGAAGCCCATGTACATCTGTCTGGTTTTCTGTACGGCAGAACTCTGTGTAACTTATTAATGCAAAGAAAAAACATTTTTAAGCTTGTTTACACTCCCTGTTCTGTAATCTGACAGTGAATCACAGATAAGAAATCGAAAAGGTAAATTGGATAAAGATGAAGTTTTGTCTTAAAACGATTCCAGTGTGTTAAAATTCACTTCTACCACTTCAGTGCTGTTATTTCAGTGGTGAAAATATTAACTAAATCCGACACATATCTGTTCATAACATCAATTTTACTCAACATTTTTTTATTCCACTTGTGGTGCAGGTTAAACATCAGGCACTTATGTACATACTGCAAAGTTTCATTAAATTCTGTCCAGCAGTCAAATTAAGATTCACCCACAGTTTGCTGCATGAGCAGTACGTTGTCAAAACTTCCAGTTTCATGCAATACTGCAAGTCATGCACATTTTGCAATAAACGCTGAACAAAAAAGCTTGCCTGAAAAAAAAAGAAGAGTTTGACATGTCTTATTAGATTTGGTATTGTCCATCTTGGCCAATGGACTTTTGGCCGCTCCCATTGAGGGGTCACCATAGTGGACCATCCGATCCGCAGGCTTTATAGTACAGGCTTAATACCAGATGCCCTTCCTGATGCACCGGTCCCATTTTATCCAGGCTTGGGACTGGCACTGCATCCAGTGGCAAGGGTGTTCAAATCTTAAGTGTGAAAGTGAAGTTTCGTAGGATATTAATTTAAAATCCCCTGGACAACATTTCTTTGCAAACGTTGTTACTACTCCTTATTCAACCTGCATTCACTGTTAACTGTGTACTGTGCCACTTCAGATATAACTGTGCAAGTAATCATATTACTGTGATACTCCTCTTTCATGTAGATAATACAGATCACATGTTCCTGTTTATTGTTGTAATGTTGTACAGTAATGGCGGCACGGTGGTGTAGTGGTTAGCACTGTCACCTTGCACCTCCAGGGTCCGGGTTCGATCCCCGGCCAGGCTCGATTCCCGTCTCTGTGTGCATGGAGTTTGCATGTTCTCCCCATGCTTGGTGGGTTTCCTCCGGGTACTCTGGTTTTCTCCCACATTCCAAAGACATGTAGGTTAGGTTAATTGGCATTCCCAAATTGCCCGTAGTGTGTGAATGAGGTGTGTGAGGTGTATGTCTGTGTGTCCTGCGATGGATTGACACCCTGTCCAGGGTGTATCCTGCCTCATGCCCTAAGTCTCCTGGGATAGGCTCCAGGCCCCGCGACCCTGAATACAGGATTAAGCGGTAAAGACAATGAGTGAGTGAGAGTGTTGTACAGTATATGGTACACACATGGCTGTGGCACCCTGGTAAGTTTGGAATATATTTGCATGTAAATGTGTGATTTTATGTTAGCCACAAGGCACTTTGGTGCAGGGGGTGTAAAAATTATTATATATAATGTACACACACATTCATGTTTATCTTATGAGGGCTCCAAGCGATGCAGAACTACTGAGATAATGTTCTGTGATGATAATGATATGTGCAATGCCTCCACTGGGATTTTAATTAATCACAGATGTTGCATAAGTTGAAGTATTGTTTTTTAATGGCTTTCTTTCATCTTGGCATCAGGATATGCTATGTAATTTAATGCTAGGAAAGAATGAATGAATGAAAGGAAAGAATGAATGTTGTCTCACTTTTAACATAAAAATAAAAGTGGACATTAGAGATACCTAGGGCATCCACTTCTGGTCTATGGTCCACATAGACCACTATGTGGTCTGCTTGGGGTGCGTGTGGTGACTGGGGAAGGTGCCACTTGACCATGAGTAAGGTCATGGACTCCTCTGATACATGCAGCTGTTCTCTGAGGACTAGTTAAGGACTGAAATTCCCACAAACAGTTTTGAACCTGAGCCTCCAATAATGAAAGTAGACTTCATATTAAGGTAAACACCTCTCCTATTATACAGAACTTACAGCCTCCTAACACAGTATGACTGCAAAACTATCAAATAGTGTATCTGATATCACCCAAATGAGGATGGGTTCCTTGTTGAGTCTGGCTCCTTTCAAAGTTTCTTCCTATTGCCATCTCTGTTTTTTCCCTCAGCACTGTCACCCTTTCATTGCTCATCAATATGACCTTGTCACAGGTTCAACATTTTGAATCCCTTGCCCCTCTTTTGGTATGTCCTGACCACTGCAGACACATCCCACAAGAGCCACAGTTTTGGAGTTGCTCTGACCCAGTTGTCTTATCCAGAGCTACAAAAGTCCTTTGAAGTTTCTGTCAGTGGACAGTTCCTTACACTGGTTATTAGATTACTAACTAAGCACCATGTGAAATGAATACTGTGTCTTCTAACTCATAAAGTATAATGGTTCTAATCAGGATTAGAAGCAACACAAAAATAATGCAAGTCTCTTCAAAAATATGAGTTTCTGTTTATTGATTTTTTTTTTTACGAAAGATTCTTTGTCTAGTTTGTTAAAGAACTTTCTGAATACTGTAGTCATATGCTAAAAAATCTAAATAAACTATATATGCTGATATAGTGTTTCATATTTATTATAAAAAGACATCAACATGAAGCATAATTTTATAATTTTTTTAAGTTGGAAAAATAAGTCCAATATTTAAAAAATAAATTAAAAACAAAATAAATGTATCTTTACAACTACTAAATGTTTTAACTAATCTTACAGTTCTAACTCAAATTTACACACAGCAACAAATGTTATAAACATTATCTATGATTTGTGGACAATTAAACATAGTTAAATCAAATATGATGTCAAAAAGAAAGGTTTATGTTGTCTTATTTTTGGCAAGTTTTAGCACTAAATGCAGTCAGAAGGTTCACCCTTCTAAAATGGCGGCTCCGTTAACGGGTCTGCATCCATTCAATATGGCGGATTTTGTTCTTGAGCAGCCTCTAATTGGATCAGCCAATCCTAGCTCGGAAAGCGGGACGGCACTGTCCAATCAGAATTTAGGAATTTCGAGAAGGAGGTGGGACCTTTTCGGATTGCGGGTGGTTAAAAAGAACGTGTCTGTTGTAATACGCATGCGCAAACTGACTGTCAGGAGACCTTACAATAAACGTTTCGTTATTTCTTAACATATATTTTGAGTTGTATCATGAAAAAAATAAATAAATAAAATCAGAGACAGTAGAGGACGCTAGATTTCTAAATTTTAAACTAAAGTAAAATAAAGTTCGATTTGTTTTTATATGCGCTCTAGGGGTCGCTGTTATCACGTACAAGATTTTCTTTACTCTCTCTCTCTCTCTCTCTCTCTCATTGTCTTTGTCAGGACACTTTCATCTGATGAACTATAAATTTGTCTGGCCTCTATTTAAACACACACACACACACACACATACACAGACACACTGAGAGCAACAATTTGCACGTCACAGATCTGTCATATAAACATAATGGATAAGAAAAAAGCTTTAAATGACAGACCTGCCCAGCTGTACGTTCCTTCCCCGACATGACGGATCACACTCCTTCAACGAATACTAATAAACAAATTAAAATGGCCTGTCTTACTGCACGGGTTACAGAATTGACATGTGTGACAGCTGATTTTATTTATGAGCATGAAGGGCAAAGTAATTCATGCACCACATAGAAATGGCACACGCCTGCCCGAGGGCGAGAGCGAACTCATTGCTGCAGACGGCGAGCTCCATAAAAACCGATCCAGCGTTAAGTGTCGATTCTATCATAAGGGCAACAAGGATGCATTTTGACTTCCAATATCCTTGGAAAAGCAAAAGCAAACCTGGAAAAGAAATAAGAATGATGAGCTGAAGCCCCAAGTTAGTTGCACCTCAAATGCTGAGCGCTTAGTCATGTAGGTGATTTTGTAAGGAATAAAACCAGAAAACACTTCGGGGCATTCTGTTCTAGGGAAATAATCATCTTTAGTAACAGTACCTTTGCCATTACTACAGTGTGTGCATTTCCTGGTGTGTTTTATTTCTCACCAATGTTACAATTAATAAAAAATATTCATTTGATGCACATGTTTATAGCAATACATCCAGTCTTTTATCAAACAAATTCCTGTTTCTATTACAATGTAGCAGCTATTAGTACAGTGGTACCTTGGCATATGAATTTAATATGTAAATGCAGATAATCCGTTCCAGCCACCCAAAAATATTATCAATATTACCAATTTCCAACACTATAATAATATTTTTGCATACAGAAAAAAAATTCAAAACATTTAGAAAAGACATGTAAATGAAGAAAAAATAGATGTTAAACCACACTTTAACTTTAATTCATGATTGTTCTTGGACTCTTCTTCTTGCTAGCATCCTTGCTAAGATTCTTGGGATGCAAAAGAGAACATTTTCATTCATATACAGCGGTACCGTTGTATAACTAAAACATTAGTTTTGTATAACAGCACTATCCTGAATGTACTACTCTACTTATACCACAGCGACATGTCAACACTCAACCTTGGTTAATTGATTGTTACAAAATTTAGCATGTTTTAATGGTTTATTGTTAGTTTTAGAGAGTTATTTTTAGATGTTAAGCTGGGTCTCCAGTCTGTGTACAAACAAACAAACAAACAAACATTTAAAAAAAAACATTCCCTTCTTTAAAAAAAATTTATTATTTAAACAGCCCAATTAGATTATTTCCTCTAATGTGATGTCATATAACATGTTCTTTAGGGGCGTGGCTCAGGAGTAGCTCATGCACTCAAATGGTGCATTTGGAGGAGGAGTGAAACAGAGACTTTAAGGAATGAAAAAATGCATTATCTGAGTGGTATTTCAGCTGGAACATTAATATACACTCTGGAGAGCTCTGGGACCTTTGACAACTAAATAAATAGCAAAAATGTGGCATCATCTCTCTCTCTCTCTCTCTGTCTGTCTGTCTCTCTCTCTCTCTCTCTCTCTCTCTCTCTCTCTCTCTCTGTCTGTCTCTCTCTCTCTCTCTCTCTCTCTCTCTCTCTCTCTCTTTGAAAACACAATGCGGCTTGTCATTCTACAGAGAAACCAGAAAGCGTAAACATCTCGGTCCTGAAGACTTTCCTGGTCGGCGAAACTTCGACGTTACATCTAACTTGACTGTTAAAAAGCACTTGACACTGGAATCTCCTTCTATAAATATTTAATGTCTCCTATAAATTCTACTTAGTTAAGCAAAATATTTTTTTAAAATCTGTTTATTAGGCTTAGAATAGACAAGCTCACACCCTGAGTCATACCCTGACATATATATTCTCTTTCTCAGGCAAAAAATGTATACACACTTCAGGAAAAGAAAAATAGTATGATGTATTTTATATTAATATCGACTGTACTGTGTGACTCTTACAAAATGTACTGATTATTCTGCTAAATAAGTAAATATATAAAGTTAATAAAATATTGAAATGAAAAAGTTAGAGAGTAACAGAGAGCCTCAATAACAACAAGCACATACTGACTGAGTAAATAAAGGATAGATATAAAAGTGAGAAATAAGTGATGATATATAAAAAATATACTGTATCAGGAAAACATTCAGTTTAAACTTGTTACTGTTCCTAAAATGTACAACACTGTAGATTATATTACATTTCTAATGTAATGCCTTCTATGATGTTTAAGTGGCAAAGAAAACATAATGAACACTACATTTTAATATGATGTACAGTAATGTGTACACAATAAGTCATCTTGGTCTAAGAAAAAACAGAAAAAATAAACTTTTTATTTCACTGTGTGCTTCTAATGATGTGGATTTTAGATGTGTATATGAGAATAACCTTACAGAGTAGAGTTCACGTGAACAAATTGGTGTGACGTGTTAAAATTCATGCACACTGTGTAAATAATGAAACATCCCTGACCCGCTCTCTCGCTGCAAATGAGTTCCTCATTACAGATTGACCGATGTTCTTCACACCGAGCATGTTCTTTATTCATCGAGGTCCAGCATGAGATCTGACACACGTTGTCATATAAAAATAAATAAATAAACAATGTTTCAGTAAAAGTAAGTAAGTAGGAATATTTTATTTACATAAAGCATCACAAAAATTAATAAACATAAAAAATATATATATTAAAATAAATAATTATTATTTTAATGAAATGTTAATTTAATAGGCTTACAATCTAAAAAATGAAAATGTGCTGTACTCAATTTTTTGGGGTGAAACATTTTTACACATAAAAATATTGAGTATATATAAAAGTTGCAAAAGCAGATAAATATACGTCATGAATTGAGTAAATGTCAGGAAAAAAACAATAAGTAGACCTGAATAACTACATTTAGTACAAACACTTTGAGTAAATGTAATAAAAATCACATGTTAATGCAATGGATACTCTAAATGAAAATTAGTAAAAAAAAAAAAAAGAATAAAATTGTAAAACTGAAAACTAGACTATTATTTAACAAACAAATGTTCCACATTTACTAAATATTTTAACTGACTTTAATTCATACTGCTCTATCACAAAATGAATTAAGATACTGTATTTACTCAAGGAGCATTTTAATTCAATTTAATACATCTACTAACATCAAATTATAAACAAAGAAACAATACACACATTACCATTTTAATGAAACATTTATTTGCCAAATTTGACAAAACATGAAGTCTAAATTCAGCCTGGTTTACTTTGCACATGTAACGTGATCATAAAAACAACGAGATGAATCGATCTTATTAGTAAACAGTCTCTCAAACAACAAATCTGCCACAAACATTATACAGTTAATATGTGGAAATTAGTCTTTTGTATTAGAGTCTAATGAGTCACAGGTTTTATATCTGAAAGACTGCAGACCTTCATACTCGTCAATTTCCTGCAAACTGTGGAATTTATACAAATGTGCGTGCAGACGTCCCCGGGTTTTAAAGGAACAGCGTCAGTCTACATGAAGACAGGACACTGAATATCCATGACCAGAGGTACCAGGCTTCACTTGATAATGATTGAACATCCTTTTTATGATGCAACAAATGTGCAGAGCTACACTGCCATCCCATAAGCTGGCACCTAAATAAAGGAATGATTGTGTACAAGTAAGTACAAGTGTGACTGTATTTGACTGTAAAGGCGAGCAGACTGGTAAAATAGTTTACTAATATATATCATCATACTGATCTACAAGTGGTGTTCAAGTCAATGATGAAAAATTTCTGAAATAAAGATGTACAAATAAAACTGATTTGATTCTGACATTTGCAGAAGACTTCAAGCACAGTACAGTGATGAGACTCTTACACACAGTAAAAAACCTCTGAATGGTGCAAACATGAATGACGATCCTGGCTGGCGTAGCTCAGAGCCCACTGCAGTTGTTACGGTGAACATTCCAGTGGAATGTTTTTTGGAAAAATGGACTGATTTGATCACCAAAGGCATTTTGTTTTTGCAGAATAATGCACAACCTCATATGTAGAGGAATATACTGTATATTTAGAGAGAAATAAAGGGAACTTTTAGGGTGTTCTGTTATTTTGAACAATCAAAAGTCCTGCTTTGACATGAACGTACCTTGTAAAAAAAATGACACCCAACTTTATTTTTACGCATTAATATCAACTATAGAAATTTTCAACTGTAGTTAATGGAAAATCTAGGAAAAAAATTTAAAGTTAATTTTCTTTTGGAATTATATTTAAAAAGTTAAACACGTATATTGTAGATTCATTATAGGTAAACTGAAATATTACAAGCCTTGTTTTAATTTCTATGATTATATATATTATATTTATAAGCTTACAGCTCATGAAAATCAAAAATAGTCAAATTATTAGAATGTTTAATTTTATATTTGAGTAAATTACTATTGAAACAGTATAAATCTGTGTAACTCCTGGTCTAGTTCAGTACACATATAGGGAAGGTGATCATCAACATCCTCCACAAGGAGGGTAAAGCCAAAGAAGGTGTGTATAAAAGTAGATTCTCTTAAAGGTGACTGGAAGGGAAACGTGTGGCAGAAAAAGATGCACAAGCAACAGGGATGACCACAATGTAGTGAAGTCACCCTGGAGTCAGTTAGAGAATCTATAGAGAATCCATGGGATATTGTCAAGAGGAAAAATGAGAAACACCCAACCCATGAGCTGAAGGCAGCCATCCAAGCAACCTGGTCTTCGGTAACCCCTCAGCAGTGCCACAGACCAGGCGCCTCCATGCCGTGCTGCACTGATGCAGTCATTTGTGTAGGTACTGAGAGCATAAATGAACATAAAAGGTCTGAAAAATTCATTCTTTGGTAATATTTTGAGATCCTGGATTCTTTTTCATGAGCTATAATAAAAAAATGAAAACAACAAAAAAAGAGAGCTTCACTTTTAAAAATACATTTCGAAAGTAAATGCCATTTTGCCATTAATGGCAAATTTATTAACGTTTAATTACACTGTTTTCTTTGTGCAGTACTTGTACTTTTAATAAATTTTAGAACATCATGTACATTAACTTGAGTAAAAAGTTTGAAGTCCTCTTTCAAAACAAAGCTATGCAGCATTATCCTGCTAATTAAACTGCCTTCCTCTAACGCCGTGAAGCATGACTGGAGCTGTACTGGACTCAGAGCTGTGCTCTCTGTCGTGTTACTGCTGCTGGACTCACAGCTGATGCATTTATGCTTCCTACTGCAGTGTGCTCAGTGTGTAGCCATGTTAAAAATATGCACATAAACATAAGTGGGTGGGTGGAGCCTCGGGACCGACCGCAGTAAGCGGTGAGGGGGAGAGCCACAGAGGGGCTGCGCAGATGCTGTACTGCCGCGACATGCTCGGTGCCTAAACACTGCCAGAGTCCGGACACGGTACCTCACTTCCCGCTGTTCAAACCTGCTTTTGGTCCGAGCAAAACAAGCAGAGTTGCGGTTCAGTGTGTGAGGTGGACCGTTAAAAATGCATTCATTATTTGAATATGTTCTGTTTATATTTTACACCAAATTTTAAGCAGCTGTATTAACTGTGCTTTAACTGAGCAGTTTGATGATTGGAACAAACAAGCAAAATTAAAATGAACATCAGGACTTGCCTATTGCTAATAGCTATCGAGCATGACAGTGACAGTATTTTGAAAATTAACATATAAATTCCCAGTGAAAACAACAACAACAACAAAAACAACAAAAACACTTTAGCATATTACAAGTAAAATATTCTATAATACATTTCAAATATACTAATAAAAAATGTACCATCAGTTAATATATAAAAAGTATAACAACATCATGCTTTTACATTAAAGCAGTATTTAAACTCAATTAATTTTTGGCATATATTTAAAAAATATGCTTTAAATAATAATTGAAACAATGTACAGAAAGCATACATTAGAACACACATTTTAATACATAGTAGTCTCAGTATATTTTCAGTTAAATTCGAATGTACGTATTCATGCTTAAATTTAGTGCCCTACTCTCTGTGCTCAAACACGAGTTTGGGAGCTGAATCTGTCTCGCGTGCTCAATCTCAAACTCACTTCTGCATACAGAAACTCACTTTCGCGCGTTCAAAGTAATTTAGGTGTGTTTACTCTGTCTCTTCCATGTGCTCAATATCATAAAGCTACACTTGCTCGTTAGCAAGCTCGTTAGAACTCTTCCACTGTTCCACCCACCAGAGACTGGAGTAGGGGCGCTATCAGCCAATCAGAAACTGGAGACGGGCTCTGCTGTTTTCCACTTCTGATTTGAATTCACGGCTGGAAGCTGCATCATTGTGTGCATTAATTCTTAGTGTTATTATTTTATTTTCATCGGCATAAGGTAAATTTCATGTTTTTTGTTAGGTAGTTTGTAATTAAGTACATAGTTTAAACTATAGAATGTATGTGTTTATTGCTAAATCTGATGTACTTCACTTCTGGTATAACGCTCTGTAGCTCTCGGCCTGATTTTAGAGTCTCTGCGTGAGATGCTAGAATCAACACACCAGGTTTAAACCAATACAGTATATTCCAATACTAATGCCTGCCTTTGTTCAGACAACTGTATATATTTTTGTTTTTGTGTTTGTGAGACAACCTGACGTTTTGTTGACTATACGAACTGTAGTACTGTTTATCATAATACTTTTTTGTAGCTTTGTGTTATTGAAATTTTTGGAATAAAATTTTCCTTGTCATTAATGATGTAATGTGTTACTCAACAGCAGTTGTAAAAGTTCTTAAAACCCTGTAATGTACTGGTTATTAACAGCAACAAAAGGGAGAGTTGACTCTGTTGGCTACGTGGCTACACAAGCTTAGAAGCACACAACTGTATAGAATGTCTCTGTATGTTGTAGCTGTACACTTTCCCTTCACTCTAACTAAGATGATGCCCCCGTGAGATGCACAAAGCCAGCTCCATGGAGACATGGTGTGTTAAGAGTGTGTTGGAGTAGAAGAACTCGAGTGTCCTGCACAGAGGACTGACTGAACTCAACCTCAATGAACACCTTTGGGATGAACCGGGACTGGAGCCTCATCGAGATCCCAACATCAGCATCTGGGCTCACTAATGCTCATGTAGCTGAATGAACACAAATCCCCACAGCCAGGCTCTAAAATTTAATGGAAATTCTAATCAGTATGAGAGCGGAGCACATTATTAGAGGAAAAGGAATAAATCTAGAACAGGATGTTCAACAAGCACATATATGTGTGATGGTTAGGCACACACACACTCCTGGCTGTACAGTTGATCAAAATTGGGCGGAAAACAAACAAACAAACAAACAAACAAACAAAGTAGTACTGTCTAAACTGGTCTAATCAATCAAAATGTCAGTGGGTTTGTACTAAATCATGTTTATTTGCTTTGATTACGTCTTCTCTATCTTGCAAACCTTCTGGCTTTATCACCAGTCCTGTGGTGCTGTTGACGCTTCGATCAATGGGATCAGTTTAGAAACCATTCTAAGTTTACATCAGCTTGGGTTTTAGAGATGTTAATTAGTAATTAACATCTTGTACAGATCTTACTTTATCACAATGACATGATGAAGGTGTCAAGATCTGTATAAAGATTGCATTTTTTGTGAATATATAGAGTTTGACACATATGTACCGCTGTGTTTCGTCATTATTGTTCATTGTAACTTTGGGAGGCCCCCCTGGGAGAATCTTACTGTAACAGCACCAACAGCTATTAATATAAAAAATGACAGGTAACTTCTCTCATGTGATAAACCCAAAGTTAAGGTCTTCAACAATTGAAATTTAAAATACAAACGATTCAGGTTTCGTACAGAGTTCATTCTTCAAGAACTAGGCTAGACAAAGTTTTATCCCAGCATTAGTGACAGCTGTGACAGATGTCATCATTCACCTTGCAATTTAAGTTACATGTTCATATTCTGCCCAATTCTACGGAAGGGTCTGGTGTGATTAAAACATTGTCTTAATATCGTTAATATCATTAGTATTGATGTCCGCCCTGGTGTAGCAATTTTTGAGCGCCGTTGAATTTATCCTGGTACAACATGAAGCAGTCAGATATTTTAGCTTTCACTTTTCCTTCTCTTTCATTTGATCATTTATTACTTTATTTATTTATTTAGTTCACTTTCTACATCCTTTTTTTTAACCTCTTATGTACTTATAGCTGTTGATGTTTTTTATGCCTATCTACTTTTGTGAGTTATATTTTAGTTTTGGTCGTTATTTTTTCTTTTGGTTAAATTATTATTTTCTTTTATTGTTCTCTATTTGTTCATTTTTATTTTGGTAGAATAGTTAGAGTGTTTAACTGTACTACTGTAATTCTAAATCTTTTCCTATTAAAAAAAGATTCAACCTAAATTTTTTTATTGCCTGACTAGATCCATGATTAACTCATTCATGAACCTTTGTCACAACTTATGAAGCTATAATGAATAATTAGAAGATATATTCATTGTTTTTACTAGTTAGCTTTTACTAGCAACTCCTATTTTAGGAAAACGTAGGCTAGCATAACATTACTTTTAAGCTTAGCCTATAGTTATCATCATTAGCTATTTACTTATTACATTATATTATAATCAAATATCACACTTCTGCTTCCTCTTTTCTCTTTCATTTTCTTTTCTTTTTATATATTCTGCCTTCCAGACTCATGTTCATGCTTTAGGCAGCATTTATTTCTAATCCTAACCCATTTTTGTTTACAATTATAATCTTGTTGAATAACTGCGTGTACATTCCCCAATTCTAGATTCTGACCTTGAGATTGTGTTTTGGATTTGATCAGCGCTCTCTTCCAAATGGGATAAAGATTCAACTCTGAATCAACTCATTGCAGGAAGTGAATCAGTCGCACCATGTGTTTTGAGTTGCACATTTAGATAACAAACTGATTCAAGCTGTAGTACTGCAGAACTGCAATCAAACAGCAAGAGAAAATAAATCAAATTATGGATGTCATGATATGTTTGAAATTTGTTCTTTATTTCATCACTGAATCATTTATTAACCCTTAGTTTGGTATGCTTGGTGAGTTTCGTATGATTTCTACACTCATTTGTAAAAGTATTGTTTTACGAGGGGATTTTCAGCCCTACACACACCTCATACATTATTTTTCTGTGACTGAAGCCAAATCAAACCAAATAGTAATCAAACCAAAGTGGTCGATTTCACTTTGAACTCACAGACTAAAGGATGTTTAAAGGATTTTAAAATTTTCACATCTCAGAGAAGAATAACTTTATGTTATCATCAAATTACGTTACGCAGAGGTTGATGTGAAAATGAATAAATAAATATTTACATTTTACAGTTAATATAAAACAGATTTCTTTCATGGACAGAAGAATCACAGGTTAATAAGAATTTGTAAGAAAAGTGACAATGACAAAGTGAACACGAGCTGCACAGAACAACAAACTGAGGATTTATTATCGCTGAGATGTCGGGACTCTGCAATAACAAACGTCACGGCTGCGCATGAAGCTCGACCCCGATGTAATTATACACAAAGTCAGGACCCTTTGATTATATTTTTCACATCACAACGACAACTGATTAATTAAACAGTGAACTTCACACCCTTCTGCCTTCTAATCTTCCAAGCTCTCTTGCTCTCTCTCGCTCTTCCTCTCTCTCGCTCTCTCCAAACATCTCTGCTTTTCTGTCTAATGACTGAACCTCGGCAGGAACCTTCCACACACCTAATCTCATATTCCGTTTAACTTCATTTTTCAAAGCACGGATCATCAATCACACTGCGGAAGAAGGTAGGAGATCTCTCATGGGCTAAAAATCGCAAAGAGAGAGAGAGAGAGAGAGAAAACGATGTTGTAAAAATTTAGCACAATCAGCATGTTTCCTGTTTGGTGTATAAAGAAAGTGAAGTATATAAGACCTGATGTTGAAAAACAATTTGAATATTTCTGTTAGGGTAAATTAAATGAAATTTTAATGATAAAAAAATTGAAGTTTTGATCTGTAATGAGTGAATACCAGCCTTTTAAAATGAAATGTATCAAATACAAAAAGTGTACAAAAAGCCAAAATTAGTTTTCTTGGCTCTAATTTGTGAAATTCACCATTGCTTTTAATTTGCAGGATTTTACTATTGGGCGTCATTTAATTAATGTTCTTCCTCTCGCTTTTATTTTATTTACTTTATACAGCTCTCAATTGGAGTGAGAGATAATTTATTCAATTATAAATAATTGAATAATATATATTCAAATATATTATACTATATTTCATTTAAGATGAGACATCACAAAATGAAAAAAATTAAATAATACACAATGTATTAGACATTGTATTTTATATTAATATAAACTCAATTATATGTCTATGAGTGACATATTGAAAATTTTATTCATTTGTGAACAAAAACAATCAAGTGAACAAAATAAATTCCTACAAATTTAAACTTTTTTTAAAACTAAATTCCTCTGTTCTGATTATTTATGACAGCTACAGCTTTACCTCTGAGACTGGAGACTCCTTCCATAAATGTTGAATAAACATATTCAATTAAAAATTAAGATTGCATCAGCTGGTACTATAAAAATCCAGTGTAACAAGCACATTAATATGCAGTATATTGTATATTAACCTGTAAGTTATGAGGCAGCTGCACTACTGTCAGAGCTGCCGTTATAGAATATTAACGAAAGCTTCCTTACCAATCACACACCACAAGTTTACTGATAATAGAGGGATGTGGGAAATATTAGATGTACATACATTTTTGCACTATATAAACCTTGATGACCTGGGGATCTCTAAGCATAGGTTTTATTGTCCATAGGTTTTTCTTTTTGCCTGCTAGGATTTTCATGTTCGAGGAAGAAGTTGGCACCTCTGCAAACGTAAGCATTAAATCTCTTCACTCTTTACTGTTCTGTTTCTGGTATCTTTTTTTCCTTTTTGTGGATTGAAACTGCTGTGGTTTATTTCCTCTTGATCTGAATCTTTTTTTTTTTGGGGGGGGGGGGGGGGCAGGAAAAAGCTCAACACAATCACTAGTTCTTCATATAGTTTAATCCCTTCTGCTCTGAGCAGCTCTCTTTAGAGACGCCACATCCACTCAATGCTTTCTTTCTTTCTTTCTTTCTTTCTTCCTCCAGCTTTCAACATCAAACCTCAAATCTCCCATGAGGCTCAAACCAAATCTCTGGTATGCTGCTGAGGCGGATAATCACTACTATATTTATCACACAAACTCCAGAGCTGTATGTCACATAATCACTGCCAGATGTAAAACAGAATGTCTCCTCAAGATACCTTGAAAACAAACCTGCTAATAAAGACAATCTAATTTAGTGCGTGTAATTACAATCATACTCAGTTATGTTTAACACGCTAGTTTAATCATGCTCACTTTAAACAGAACACTATTAGAGATGGGTCCTGACGTAAACAGTGGGACTGTTAGAGCCTAAAATGTATGAGGTAATTTCACAGACACACATAAATTAGCATGAATTAAAATTGACATTTGACTCAAGATCGCCCTCTGTGGTAGAAATGGCAATGGTAAGAAGATTTTGCAATGTGGCTTGAGCTGATAAATGTTTAAGAGCTACGAGGGTGAGTGAAGGCTAACAGAGGCTTCCTTTGAGATATATACTATAATGGCCAAACCTGTTAATTATTGAATTCAGGCCCCTTATCCCCACTGAAGGGCAATCTTAATGCTTCGCATACCAAGAGATCTTGAGCAATGCTATGCTTCCACCTTCATGGCAACAGTTTAGGGAAGGCCCTTTTCTATTCCAACATGAGAAAGCAAGGGACTATTAAGGCAGGTAACAACACCCAATGACCGCAAATGTAAAGGTTGATTTTGCCAAGGAACAATTTCTTAGCCTCCTTATTTCCAACTAACAAGCTATCAATGCTAGTGCAGGAAAGCTACCTGCTAAACTTCTGTGGTGCTTTTACAATCATTTACCCCACTGCCTGTTGTCGCAAGTGGTGCAAAGTGTGTCCTGTTGTTATTTTTCACTTCTTCCACACAGGGCTATACTTTACTATAATCATAGAGGAGGTATGGTTTATGTTTGGCTTTTTTATGAGCCTAATGTTGTGCAATGTGATATATGTCGAGTCTAACTTTGACAGAAAAATTAATGAAAGAGGTTGAAGGTGTAACTCTCACCTACAGTGCAAAAGAAAATGTCCAGGTACATTATCGATACAATATCTTTGTAAACTGATTTTTAAAATTTTTTTTGATTGATTTTAAATTCCTTCTTACAGATTACATCCTTAGGCAATACAATCTCAGACATGACCCTTACAAAAAATAACTGCAGTTTTCTACCTATGCAGTACATATGCAGGAGACGCAGTGATGGACACGAAAACACTGCATTGTGTATCTTTTACTGCAGTAATACTGCAGGAATCCTGCGATATAATGCAGTATAATATAATATATTTTATATATATATTTCCCTATATTTTTATATTACATTTTTTATTGTCTTCTATAGCTATATTTCCATAGCTAGAGTTTTCTTTATTTAATTTCTTACTTTATTTTATAACTTATTTTTCTACTGACTGTTTATTCTCTTTATTCTCTTTAGTGTAAGGTCATGGGCAGTCGGATAAGCATTTGACTGCATATATCGTACTGTATATGACTGTGTATATGACAAAATTTTTTAAAAATTTAAATCTGTAATCCTGCAATCTGATGCAGTAATATTGTGATATAATGCAATAATACTGCAACACTACAGTTAATACTAAACACCTACTGCAGTTAATATAGTAGTTGTACTGCAAATAAAATATACGGGAATACCCAATTGAAATAAAGCTGAAAAATTACTTACATTATTTCTATAATCAGAATATGTGATGTAGAGTAATACAACTACATTACAACAAAATTATTGCAATTTATTTTATTAATTAATTTTAAAAATCAATAATCAATAAAGCAACAGACTTTAAACACTAACGACAACTAAAAACAGACCATGAAAGCACTTTTACACTTAGCAATATTACCGTTCAACAGTGCTGCTGCTAGGAGACGCTGCTGTCAATCAGTGTATGACTGGTCGAGTATGTGAATATATTACAAGGCTTGAGGTGTGCAGCTGGAAGCCTGGAGAGGTTTGACGCCTCCTCATTCTTCAACTTTGTTTGAATGAACGCTTTCACCTTCCCTTCCTTCACTTTAAAGACATTCTTGAAAAGCGAACAGCAAGACAAATATTCATTACGAGTTGTGTAGAAAACACATTTGAATAATTAAAATGGGATCATTCCATATATACTCAACATTACATGTTTTACTGCAAAATGATCTGTTTCTGTCATTATGTCAAAAACTATTGCTAAATAATGGCCTGAGTTAGCTGTTTTTAATAGCGACCCTGTTAATTAATTAAGATTTTAGAATGTAATATAAATTTGATGACTCTGGCATTGGGCGTTGGCTTTAGCGATTCAGACTCATATTTGTGATTTCTCCCTAAGTTTATTTTTTAGGCAGTGGCTTGGAACTTCTGGTTGATTATATGTGGAATGACCAAATAGTATTAAAATATTAACTCAATTTACTCACCTATAACAGGGAGGGTCCCCTTAGTGTCATGTGCGGAGTTCGAGGCTTTGCGTATTCTATTAACTAAAGACAACAAATAAAGCAAATGCTTGTCAAGAAAAAAAAATCTGAGAAAAGTGTTGTGTTTTCCAAATGAGCACCACTGGATTCATAAAAGGAAAGTGGACCACTGGTACACTGTGTGTGATTTTAGATAATCCTGTAATATTTTATCAAGTAAAATCCAACCACACCTTTGTTCCACAGAGTGATGTTCACTTCTTGATGTATTTCTGACACAAGAATACATACAGGTTTAAGACTGACTATTATTATTATTATTATTATTATTATTATTATTATTATTAGTACTACTACTACTACTACTAATACTACTAATATTATTAGAATAACCTAGTGAGGTCAACAGCTACTGCAGTACAGGACTGCAGGACTTCAGTGCAGGATAACTGCAGTTACTGCAGGTAATTACCATGATATAAGACTAATTTAGCAACAAACTGTTCAAAAACTACAAAGTTACAGAATCATATTTTAATACAACTGCATTCTAACTGCATTTAACTGAATTAATACTGAATAAATAGTACTTCATTGTACTTCACAAAACTGCAGTATAACTGGAGTTTTGTCCCAGAAACTGCAGTTTTTATTTGTAAGAGGATTTACAGAACTCTGGTACTCAATCAATCAATCAATCAATCAATCAATCAATCAATCAATAATTTATTGATATAGCATTTATTCACAACTTTAAGTTAACATAAAGCTTTGGGACGTCTCTTTTGGTGTTCTTGGTTCATATGTCTTTCAGGCCCTGAGATTGTGAGATTTTTACACAACAAATAAAGAAGACAAACAATGAGGTAAAGAAAAAATCTGAAATCACTTCAAGGTGTTAAAACAAAAATAAACGCATAGAATCGAGGAAAAGAAAAATGCATAGACATTAAAACAGAAAACCTAAAACCAATATCAAGAATATACGTAGCTGAACAACATTAAATGAATATAGATCAACATAAATATAAACACAACACATTAAAAAAATAAAAACTGAATTTTAAGAGAATGTTATTATAAATAAAAGAAACATATAATCTAACTACAGTGAAATCTCGGATTGCGAGTAACGCAATTTGCAAGTGTTCTGCAAGACGAGCAAAAATTGTAAATAAATTTTGACTTAAAAAATGAGCAAGTCTTGGTTTACGAGGACCGAGTATCATGTATCACGTGTGCTCTTCTTATTTTGATGCCAACTTCATGTGATCACAACTGAGCCAATGTTTTTCTCATTTGTGCACTATGGTATTGTGGGCAATCGTCTCCGCTGTTGGGTCTTGGTGCGCATCTCTCACTGGTATAATCAACATCCGTGCACGCGTGTACTGTTGACTGTAACACTGTGACCATGTGTGTGTGTAAAACATCTTTTATTTTGTGTTTGTATGTGTGTGTACAGTGCGCGTGTACTGTTTATTATAACAGACATGTGCGCGCGTGTTAAAATAAAGTCTCATTAGAGAGGTTAAAGATCCATTTCTCTCTCTCTCTGTCAGCCTGCACTGCACTTTGTGTGTGTGCACGCACATCATTGGATGGTTGCCCCTTCCCCCTTTTCACACACACATACTCTCTCTAATGGAAACACTGCACTGTAGCGATTCTTTTCAAAGGTAAATTGCAGGTTAATTTGTTAAATTTTTACTTTACAGCAGTGATTTTGTTAGTGTGCGCTCACTCGAGTGTCATTAGAGATGTTCCTTGTTAATTTCCCCAATAAGTGTGTGTGTGTGTGAAACTCAAATAAGATAGGAAGGGTTCTGTGTAAGACAAGAAGAGGTACAGGGGAGGGTCTCATACATCCTCTCCTCTTACTTTAGCTTCACACATACACAAACACACACGCACACAGCGCCTGTGCGCACAAACACTAACGGAATCACTTATCTGCTGGGATTTATTTTTACTTTTTATTTTGGTATTAATTATTTTTATGTGTTCATTTTTTTGGGCTGTGGAACGAATAATCTGAGTTCATGGGAAATCCGTCTTTGGTTTATGAGTGTTTTGACATACAAGCCCGCTTCTGGAACGAATTATGCTTGCAATCCAAGGTTCCACTGTACTATAACCCAAAAGTTAGGTAAATAAGTGTGTTTTTAATTTGGATTTAAAAGAGGCCAGATGCGTAACAGATCGAATTTGGCATCTGGATCTTGGCACCTCTAAATTAAGTTGGCCAGATGATCGGAGCACTCTGCCAGGGTTACGAGGTATTAACGTGTCTGTTAAATAAGATGAGGCCAGGTCATGTAAGGCTTTAAAAACAAACATCAATAATTTAAAATCGACTCTAAAATGTACCGGAAGCAAGTGAAGACAGTAATGAAGGCAAGATGTGATCACGTTTGGAAGTATTGGTTAAGAGACAAGCAGCTGTGTTTTGTAATAATTGAATGTGAAAGAGAGAGGACTAACCTAAAGGGTGTTAAAATAAGCCAAACTGGAAGTGATAAAAGCATGCATCACCTTTTCAAGGTTGCTCCATGATCGAAAGGGCTTCACTTTAGTCAGCAGGTGAAATTGGAAAAAGCTTGCTTTAACTACAGAATTAATCTATTTACCGACTGCTGTCAAATATAACCCCCAGATTTCCAACAACTGTAAAAACTATGAGCGATATGAACATGTTTAAAAAAGTATGGTGTTGTGTGGAGGCTCTGTGCCCTGTAAAGGAGGAAGAAATTATCATAATTATTATTATAATCAGATGTGAATTTATGTGAAGTCCAACAGCTATATATGTTTAACACACTAGTTAATGCTAATACGTTTTATTGATTGATTGATTGATTGATTTATCAAATCCTGACTTCATTTCATACAAGGAAATTTGTAAAATAATGGATTGAAAAAATCATTTTTCCTTCTCATCCTCATTTTTAGCCTTCTTTCACTGTCTCTTTCTTGCTATCTATTTTTCTCATTCTATCTCTGTCTTTCTCTTTATGCACTTATGCATCTTTTTCTTTACTGATCTCTCTCTCTCTCTCTCTCTCTCTCTCTCTCTAGACAAGCTCCTATTGCAGTTTCTGAAACTGAAAGTGAACGTCACGGCACCTTAAACACTCTTCAATGAATTTTCCAGGTTTTTGAGCACTGAATAGCAGCTAAAATAGCTAGATAGCAGGTGAATACAGACATACAGGTTATTTTATAGAAAATAATATAAACGGTGCTTTATTGCTTTTCCCACTGATTATAATTACATTTTTAACAAAAAGCTATCTATCTGTTTATCTATCTGTCTGTCCAGACTGGAAACAGGGGCCACCAGACTGAAATTGTTTTACAATATGTTATTGATCAGTAAAACAAACAAACAAACATGATATCCATCATATAAATAGTTTGGTGTAGCTAAGTCTTTTAGCATAATGGTTGATAAACAGTGCTAACAATAATCTTTCTCGAAAAACAAACAAACAAACAAACAAACAAACAAACAAAAAACAGTATGATGCATTTATATTGATTACCATATAAAAAAGGCACAGCCCCAAATGTTACTTCTTGATCCTTATTTTATCTTCATCACAGATACAAAACAGACCTCAGCAAAGCATAGCTTATAGCCCTGAAATCAGACAAAGAATAAAAAGCCTCATCGTGAACATCCTGACGTGTTCCTCCAGCATCTTGTCACTGATGCTCTTTCAGCATGAGCGTGCATATCTCTTTGTTTCAGCCATCATTACACATTCCCTTTCTCCTCCCTTATCTCTGTTCTTTCTTTATATCTTTCCATTTTTCGTCTCACGCCCCCCCCCCATCCCATGTTCTCTCTCTCTCTCTCTCTCCTCTTGTCTGGTTGTAAAGTACAGGTTTGATGGCTTGTCATTGTCATGGACTGAGCATCTTTAATGGAGCTCTGTGATGGCTTCAAAGAAAACCCAGCCTCTTCGTACCTGCTTGTAAATTTTCAGTAGTGCATTAGGCGTAGTGCTCATGCCAGAGATGAGGAAGGCGTCTTAAGAGTTTCTCATTTACGTTATACATATTCATGTTTGAGCTTTGGGTTTGAAGATGTAGAAAAGTGCAACAATTCAAAAAACATCCCCAACAGCACAGGAATAATATATGAAATGACACAAGAAAGGACATACGCATGGCTGCATGAAAAGTTCACATCAGGATCTCACTCACTCACTCACTCACTCAGCTTCTATACCGCTTAATCCTGTATTCATGGTCATGGGGGCCTGCAGCCTATCCCAGGAGACTTAGGGCACAAGGCGGGGTACACCCTGAACAGGGTACCAATCCATCGCAGGTCACAGACACACACACTCATTCACACACTACGGTCAATTTGGGAATGCCAATTAACCTAACCTACATGTCTTTGGACTGTGGGAGGAAACCAGAGTATGCGGAGGAAGCACACCAAGCACGGGAAAAACAAGCAATCTCCATGCACACAGAGACGGGAATCGAACCCAGACCCTGGAGGTGCAAGGCGACAGTGCTAACCACCTCCAGCATGATCTCATTGTTCTTAAAGAGTGTAGCTGGCTTTTCTAGCAAACCTTGGGCATTATTTCATTTCATTCTCACCATGAAAAGGTCCAAAAATAATCAAAATTAAAATTTTCATCTACAAAAACCCAAACAAATTAACAAACCAGACTACTGAATTTAATGACTTTAGTGCTACATTAACCCTGCTGTTGGAAGATGAAGAATTTGAGTCTAGTTGATGATGTCTGCGCTTTCTTGGTGGGAGGGGTTTACTCTCTGTCATCCCTGTCAATCACTGCAGTTATCCAGTCGTAAGCATCTGTGAGCTAATGTATGTAAAAGAGTTGTTTAGAACTTTTCGATGAATTGTTTCCTGTGAATAAGCAGCAGTTTAACAGCGTTGGAGAGGTTGGCTTCACATGTTGCTCTGCACAGGGGGGGGGGGAGGCACCCAAGTTGAGGACAAATGGGGGTTAAAATTTACTGCTAAAAACAAAAGAGCCTTTTCTCACTTTTCATCATTCTTCATTTAGCAATGTTTAACATTATTTAACATTAATGAGAAATTAGCGAATGCTGGACTCAAAGCACTCAGATGCAAAACAGCGTGGAGACTCAGTTTGTTTATTTAGCGACGTACATGATCAAAGTGTGACACCATGGAAGCCAGTATTAGTGAAAGTGAGATACTTGGACTGAGTAAAGCACTTTAAATATAAGTTTTGTAACATGGTAGTTTGGTAGTTTTGTAGTTTGGTCTGTGTGCATGGAGTTTGCATGTTCTCCCCGTGGTTGGTGGGTTTCCTTCCACAATCCAAAGACATGCAGATAAGGCTAACTGGTGTAATGTGTGAATGAGTGTGAGTGTGTGTGTCTGTGCCTTGTGATGGATTGGCACCCCATCCAGGGTGTACCCCAACTTGATAGGCTCTAGGCCCCCCACAACACTGTACACAGGATAAAGAGGTATAAATGATGAGTGAGTGAGAGTGATAATAATAATAATAATAATAATAATAATAATAATAATAATAATAATATGATTACACTATTAGACAATTTTTAAAAATTTTATTTTGTCCTTAAGACTCAGATGTTGTGAACCGATTCCCACATCATTCTCTGACATTGATCCGGGAAAGCCGACCGCGACAACATGACATGACGTAAAAGAAAGAAACACACCGACTGATATTCCACCTTTAAGACACATACCTTCAACATCGCTCTACACAAGATCTATTCTTGAAATGGTCACCATGGTTACCAATAATGGTTTCCTGACTCGTGGTTCATATCGCACTCTGGGTTGCCTCTCTGTTCTAATCCCACACATCTTCTGGGAGATGGACTATCGATCTGCGTGTCAAAGTTACGCTCTGATTCGGCCAGTGAGATCTTATAGTTAAAGATTTGTTGCGCTGGAGAAGTGAAGTCGATAAAAGAAATATTTAACAGGAAATCAGTGGGACTAACCGGATAGATGATGGTGGACTGGATTAAAAGCATAACAACTGGATCAGTGATAATGTTGCATACTGATATTTAAATAGTTACCCTCATGTTAAAGATTAATTTAATAAGTATTTTACTTGACATACAGAATGAGGCACTCAGTGTTGAGTGTTCTCATGAAAATAATCAAGTGTTTTATTCCTCTTATATCACAGCAATTTGCCTAAAATAACGTTTCACCTGTAACATTTAATATTTCTATATCTACATTTAATGTTCCATAAAACAAGTGAGTTTTTGTGCTTACTTACATCATAGCAACTATAAATACTGGTTCCCTTATTAGCTTTTCTTTACTCCTTCCCTTAATAATAATAAATAAATAAATAAATAATAATAAATAAATAAATAAATAAATAATTTGTCTTGTTGTAGATGAACCGTCAAGAAGTGTCTAAAATGTTACAGCTGTTCCATTGACTGTTACAAACCACTGACACAGGAGACTCCTTCAAAATCTCAATGTCTTCTTATAAAACATTTCACATTACACATGATTTTAGACATGCTTTAAACCCAGAATAATTTTTGCACCTAGTGGACAAACATGGGAACTGAAGGAAATAGTAATAAAGGTGCATTGGGGCAGGAATCATGTTGCCTCAGGCTTAAAGGAGACGACAGGACAGTAAATGACAGGGTTGGTGAATTGGGATAGTTTTACATATACAAATAAAAAAGCAAGCTTTTATATTATTGCAAATAATCTGAGTGCAGAAAGTTTTTCTATGATGTACAGGACCATTTATTTTCTGAGATATCTTGTGAAGCTTGGAAGAGGTAAAAAGAGATAATAGAGTGCATCATGCCCATATATTAGAATTACCTTGTTTTTCAGATATGAGGAAAAGAAAACAAAAAACATTTAGTCTAAAAAAGCCTGTAAAATCTAATGTCTAAATAAAATTTTATGTCTAAGGAAAAAAAAGTTTTTGGTAAAATGTTTAAGTAAAATATTTTGGGCATAAAGTATAAGTAAAATTTTATGTTTAAGTTAAATCTATCGTCCAAGAAAACTTTAATGTCTGAGTAATATTTAATGTGTAAGAAAAATATTTCTGGTCTAATGTACAAGTAGGATTAAATCTAATATTTAAGAAACCTATTTTGGTTCTAATATCTTTGATCTAATGTTTAAGTAAATCATGTTGTGTGTTTTCTGAAATATAACCAACTGGAAATTTGGCAACCTTGGTTAAGCATAACTTCCCTGAGATCAGACACTGTGTAACTGTGTGATTCTTATTCTCACCTGACTACAGACAGTTACTTTAATAATTCACGAGAGCGTAGGCTTTAGCATAAGTCAAGTGTCACAAGTCTCTCCACATCACTTTGTTTCAGACATCAGTGTCATCGCTAATGCCGTCCTGTCACATCAGAATCTATGGCTGTGGCACACACACTGATCACACACTGACGTGCTTATGCACTACAGCAGCTGTGCTGGAGGTGGAGTTTTCTCTCCTCCTTTCCTGAAGGACACTGTGACCTGCAGCACATCCTCCTCTGAGCCGATGATAGTGTTTCAGCCTGCAGTGAACATGCAGCTGTGAGGTGTTAACCCGAGTGTTTCACACACACACACACACACACACACACACACACACACACACACACACACACACACACACACACACACACACACACACACACACACACACACACACACACGCACACACACACACACACATACACACACACACGCACACACAGGCACACATCACTTGAGTCTGTCAGAACTTTACTGAACTGCACGGAAACGGCTTCATCAGGGTAATTACTGTCCTCTGAGGCCTGGAGCTTATCCTCAGAGCTGGATTAATGATATGTCTACAAGCTCAGGGTTTCACACACACACACACACACACACACACACACACACACACACACACACACACTGAAACCTAGAACTAGAAACGTCTTTACTACTTTTACTACTATTATTAATAATAAGTAAATTTGTTTTTGTTGTATTTTGCTGGGTGGCACGGTGGCGTAGTGGTTAGCACTGTGGTCTCGCACGTCCAGGGTCCGGGTTCGATTCGTGTGTGTGTTTGAAGTTTGCATGTTCTCCCTGTGGTTGGTGGGATCTTGTTTCCTCCCACAGTCCAATGACATGCAGATGAGGTGAACTGACGTTCCCAGATTGGCAGTAGTGTGAGATGTGTGTGTACTGGCACCCCATCCAGAAGGTACCCCTCTGTAAGTTCAGTTGTTTGCTTTTCTGACCAGTCAAGTGTAGATTTTTAATTCTCAAAACCCAAGCCAGCGCTTTTTTCAAACGGAACCAAAAAGAAACGCAAAGAGTTACTTGTGCAATTAAGTCATCCTCTTCTTTGAGCTGTGTGAAATTAATCTCTGTGCACTTCTTGATTTCAACGTCACTTACTTCATACTTTTCAAGGTCAGTGAGATTATCAGGCCACTCACTTTCAGAACAAAGGAGAAAAACAGGACTTGATATCCATGTTTTGTTCTCAGGAAATGGTCTTACAGCAGATCCTCCCGAAGCAACATCAGCAGGATTGTTTGCGGAACCTGCGTATCTCCGCTGTGAGGCTTGTGAGGCCTTGAGGATTTCTGTCACCCGGTTTGCTACAAATATTCGAAATCGGGAAGTCTCAGTTTTAATACATTCGAGGAAAGAAGCATTGTCTGTCCAAAAGACAGAATCTTGCAGCTCCAGATGCAACTCTCTGTTCCACAACACATCCATACGGCTTGCATGGTAGCGGCAATGAGCTCCATGCGAGGAATAGTAATGGACTTTGCTGTGGCCACTCTTGATTTTCCCATAATAAAAGCACAGTGGGATTGTGAATGTGCATTACATAACAACAAGTAGGTCACAGTTCCATATCCGTCTTTGCTCGCATCTGAAAAATTATGAAGCTGTGCAGTAGTGACATCCCCAAAGTTCGGAGGTTTCAAACATCTTGCAAGTTCAAAGTTTTCCAGATGACCCATTTTTGAGCCAGTAATTCAGGGAGGACATCATCCCATCCCAGATTTCCTTTACAGAGCTCCTGCAAGATTTTCTTAGCTGAACAATACCACAGGACTTACAATTCCTAATGGATCATAGATGGAACTGAGGATAGATAATTAGTTTTATCTTTTATCTTTTATTACAATCTTAAACTTGAAGGCATCGGCCGGAATACACCACTGCACCCCCAACACTCTCTCAATTCATGGAAAATCCCAATCCATGCTCAAGCCTTTCATGGTCTTCGCTCTTTCATCTTCTGGTATTGCAGCTAGCACTTGATATCTATTGCTCATCCATTTTGTGAGCTTAAAGCCACCCTTGGCACATACTATGGAAACAAGCTTCTGATACAAAGCTATTACCTTTTCAGTATAAGTAACTGAAACAAGACAATCATCAACGTAGAAGGAATGTAGGATTGCATTCACTGCTTTATTGCTAAACTGTTCTTTAAGGTCTTCAGCACATTTTCTAAGAGCAAAGTCTGTGCAGCTAGGAGAGGAAGTCGCTCTACAAAAGCTGTACTAGCATCCTAAATTCAACTGGATCTTGACTTAAGTCCTCCTCAGGCCACCAAACAAATCAACATCATCAGCTGGCACCTTTACTTGATGGAACATCGATTCCACATCAGCCATGATCACCACTGTTTCCTTTCTCAACCTTGTCACTACACTTGTCTGGTCCTTGCAAGAGTTTATGTTCCTTGAAAACTCACTCCACAATTAAACACTACACTGATTCTTTTTCTTTGTGGGATGGTAGACAGCGTGATGTGGAATATACCAGATCTTTCCATCTCTATGTATCAAATACTCTGCAGGCATTCTCTCTTCATAACCTCTGGAGCCCATATCCTGCAGAAAGGCTTTATAGTCAGCAAGAAAGAATCCTTTCAAAGTCTCCTCTTTAGATGTAGAGCACAATGTTCCACGATTTTTCTATTGTTTGGCATATGAACTTTTATAATGTCTGGAATAAGTCCTTTAATTTGATTTAAATCTTTCAATGTTGTTGGCTAAAGCCTTTGCGGTGAGTTTAGTTTCTCTTTTACTACCATGCATATCAAGGCCAGCGACGTCATCAACACTCGCTTCATTCATGTTTTTGCATTTGTCAACAAGTCAACAATATTTGTTCAACCAGATTCTCCAACATCACAGCAACATATAAACAACCTCTGTCAACTCTATAAACATTGTGACATTATTTACCACGCTAAACAATCCACCAACCACATACTACAAAAACCAGAGCTCTGGACAAAACCGACTGAAGCTAAACAACACAATAACGCTACCGCGTGATCATCGCCAATAGATGACCGGCAGAGCCCAGGCAGTAAGGGTGGGTTGGACATGTCGCAGCCTCCCTCAGCCTCAGCACTGGAGCCCTCCAGGGTTGTGTTCTGAGCCCCCTGCTGTACTCTTTGTACACCTACGACGGCGTGGCCGCTACTAACTCCACCACCATCATTAAGTTTGTTGAGTTTGTTGATGACACTGTCATGGTGGGCCTCATCTCTGACAACAATGAGATGGCCTACTTGGAGAAGGAAGATTGGGAATCTGGAGAACTTGTGCCAGAGGAACAACCTCCTTCTAAACGTCAGTAAGACAAAGGAGTTGATAGTGGACTTCAGTACTAAGCAGGAGAGAAGAACCTGTCATGGTCCTGTCACATCAACACCATGGTGAAAAATGTACGGAAATGTCTCTACCACCTCAGGCGCTTGAGAGACTTCAGGATTCTATGGTGCAGGAGTAAAAGTTCCTGAGCACCTTGGAGGGCATTCTGAAGTCTCTCAAGCGCCTGAGGCTCCAAGGTGCTCAGGAACTTTTACTCCTGCACCATAGAGAGCATCCTGACAGGGAACATTACAACCTGGTTTGAGAACAGCACCATGCAGGACAGACGAGCTCTCCAGAGGGTGATGCGATCAGCTGAGCGCATCATCCGCGCTGAGCTCCCTGACCTGCACTCAATCTACAGCAGGAAGTGCTGGACCAAAGCCAGGAAGATTGCGAAGGACCTCAGCCACGGCAGCAATGGACTGTTCTCTCTGTTGTGGTCAGGAAAGCACTTCCGCTCCCTGAAGGCCAACACAGAGAGACTGAGGAGGAGCTTCTTTCTACAGGCGATATGGTCTCTCAACCAGAACACTACACAGGGCTAAAACATTCACGCACACTTTGCACAGTGCTCACTGCACATCTAAGAACATTACACTACTGCACATTCTTGCATATTTGGACATTTATGGACATTACACAAGTCATACACAATTCTATATGCAGTGAAATGCTTATATGATGAAATTATATGTGAAATTATATGATGACCACCTGTGACCTGTGAGAACAAAGAGAATAAACAGTCAGTAGAAAAATACGTTATGAAATAAAGTAAGAAATGAAATAAAGAAAACACTAGCTATATATAATATATAATATAAATATAGAAAACAACCTATAGAAATAAAGAAACTTTAGCTGTAAAAAATGTTATAGTTTACATTATGTACAATAGACAGATCTCAATTGATATGATTGGAATGGAATGGAAATGTCCCATATGGTGAATGTATGAACAGAGAACCGTTTGTCCTCATTGTGTAAGTGGGCACTGTCCAGTCCTTAGCAGGTGAGCAGAACAGTGTTCAAAGTCCCTAAGTTTAAAAGTCCAAATATGCAATAATAGTGTGATGTCCATTTGTGTAATGTCCATAAATGTTCAAACAGTCCACTGCTGGTGTGGCCGACGTCCTTCACAATCTTTCTGGCTTCGGTCCAGCACCGCTTGCTGTAGACTCAGTGCAGGTCAGGGTTCTATATAGAACCACCTTATATTTATAAAAAATGCTTAAAGTTCTTGACATGAGGTCCAGTGCTACACCACAGTTTACTGTATCTGGATTGTGATTGGTCAGAAGGAGTTGACTAGTTTTATACAGGTTTATTTAGGACTAGTGTCATCGATGGTTAAAAAGTTTGTAGAAATAGTTAAAAGGGTAAACCTAAAAATAATCTGCTGAGCTTTAATGTAATCAGTGATATTATTATTATTTCAGGTTGAAGCAACGTACACGTCTGTGTGTTTCTCTGTACAGCAGAAACTCTCTGTCTAACTTATTAATACACAGAAATCACATTCTGTAAGGTCGAGTATCTGACGCCTTGTTTACACTTCTTTCATTGTCAGACAAATACACTCCCTGTTCGGTAATCGGAGAGTGAATCACAGATGAGAAATTGAATGTAATCGAAATAGAAATTATTGTCTTTAAATGACTCGACTTGAAACGACTGTTTATAACATCACTTTTGCTCAACAATATGGTTTCTCTTATGGTGCAGGTTTTATTAAATTTTGTATAGTACTCGGTTTAAGACGCGTCCACACTTTGATGCATGCGCAGTACGTTGTCAAAACGTGCAGTTTATAATCTGCCATATGCATGAGCAGCTGCTCATAACTTCAATTATTTAAAAAAATCTACATTTTTCTATTTCATTTATGGCACAGGTTTAACTTCAGTCAAATACCAAAGGACTGGCAAAGTTTCATTAAATTCTGCTAAGCCAGTTTTGCATAATTCTGTGACAAAAGCTGAACAGACAGACAGACAGACAGACAGAAAGAAATTTTTCTGAGACTGGTTTCTGGTCCTTCAATGGATAAAAGTAGTAGTGTATGAAAGTCTCCAGTGATAGCAGTTAATAAAAGTTTATATTTGCAATAATTTAAATGAGAACATGAATACATGCATTCAACACCATTAACCTTAACTATAAACAGATGAAACCGAAGGGCACTGTTCACTAATAATATGCACAAATTTTTTCAAAAATAATTAGTGACTGTTGCTGTGGTATAAGACGAGTAGAACACAGTGAGACGTCTCGTTAAAGATAATAATCACTTCTGGGTGGGAAGAGTAAATCTGCTCCACGCCAACTGTTTTATTATTAACACACATTAACACACATGTTAGCAGATGTTCCCATGGTTTCTCAAGTGTCACCGATTCTTCTTCACTTTTCACCCCAAATATGGCGAAAAAAGAAAAAAAGGAAAATAAGTTTCCAAACTCAATAAAGCAATAAAGGAACTAAGTTGAGCTACTTCTTCAGATGTGATTTCTAAAAGCTTCTTGCGTTCAGCCTCCTGCCATGTCGCCTCAGCTTTAATCCCAGCTAGAAGTTTAACCAAGACACAAACACTTTTTAATGTAAATTCCAAATGTTATAACTTATATTTATTATAATTGGTGAACGAAAACCGACGGTTCCTTTTAAACCTGTGGAAAAAGAAAGCCGTACGCAAATCTAAATCTGACAACACGGAAAAGGATGAAAAAAAGATCAATAGCGGTAGAAACCCAGAGAGTGTCGACCGCTGTAAATAATTCATTCGATTCAGTTAGAGGAAAGTGAGAACTTCAAGCGGCGAGTGGGATGTGAGCTCAGAAAGCACACGGAGGCTTCAGAGACTCCATATCTGAGGTAGAAAAAGATCGCTGTCAAGGAGCATGGACCAATTATTGATACTTTACACAGAGATGTGGGAGATGTGCTCCGCTACTGTGAGGAGAGAAATTCCAGCGCTTAAGGAAATGGTTTAAAAAATGACCACAAGCCTGAGAACATAGCAAGCTTAATTTTCACGAGTGGATGCTTCTTGGTAGTAATTTTATGTCGTAAGTTCAACCAAGTTTTTAAACCAGACACATTTTTTATACTAAGTTTTATTTTATTTTTCACTTTTGCCCAATTTTTTTTCACCAATTCGACCAACCAGTAAAAGTCATCACATGATTGCTCCAAAGCGCTTAAAGCACTTGACACCTTTTTCAACCACTGCATGTTCAGAGGACAGAGTTATACGCTCGCTTCCACAACTGGCTAATGACACAGAGGATAGAAAGAGGATAGAAAGAGGATAGAAAGAGGATAGAAAGAGGATAGAAAGAGGATAGAAAGACTTCCCCCTCTCACATGATCCCTGCCTAAGAGCTTGGGCAATATTTCTCTGTTGGACTCATGGCTGGCTGTAGCATCATCAAACTCTTTCTCTCTGGGTGAGCGGGTGAATCCTGGTTGATGATTTCTGATCACACCAGAAAATGTGTATACTCCATTTAGCCTACACTTCATGCCTTACAATCAGAGCTGCTCCCATTGAACCACTCACACTGTCATTACCGTCATATACTGTTGTTGCAATAAAATGTTGTTACAATAGCTTACATTTTACAATATAGTTACAATAGTTACAATATCTTAAATATAGCCACATTATCTTACAATAGAGTTACAATATCTTAAATGTTTGTGGAGTAGAAACTCTGTGTGCAATAACACCTTTGTTAACTGTGCAATATTATATTACTTAGTGCAATTTGATTGAAAGTGAATGAAATACAAAACTGTTTCTTTTTTATATTTATAAACTGTACTGTCACTACTTTTGCACATTGTTCTTTGCTCCTGTAATGTAGAAATTTCCCCAATGTGGGACGAATAAAGGTATATCTTATCTTATCTTATCTTATCTTATCTTATCTTATCTTATCTTATCTTATCTTATCTTATCTTATGAACATCTTATTTTATCTTATCTTAGGAATACTCAGGGATGAGACCCGAGTACCCAGAGGAAACCTGTCAAGCACGGGGAGAACATTCTGGGATCATGAGAAGGATGAGCTGGAATCTATGTTCAGAGTAGAAAAGTCTGGAAGAATAGGAAGGCCTTCATTTGCCATATGCAGTTACATTTTTTTTCTCCTCATATTCCAGGTTGGGAAGCGCAGGGCTGATCAGATGTAACAGTACATTTACTTCGTTATCGTACTGAAGTACATATTTCATGTATAGTATCGGCACTTTACTCGAGTAGTTTTATAATAGAGATACCTCTTACTTTTACTCCACTACATACTCCAGTGAATACACATGCTCATAATGAACTACATTTCTGCACAGAGCTGCATTACATATCTACGTACAGTGGTGGGTAGAATTTCACCACCTGCTGACTATTAAGCGTGATTGTGTGACTTGCCTTTCCTTCTAGATGCCTAATAAAGCAACAGGTGCTTGAAATACGAAACAAAACTGGCTGCAGACAGCAACGAATACAGCATGTTTACAATCGGCAAGAAGAGAGAGACAGAGAAGCAGAGAGAGAGAGAGAGAGAGAGAGAGATTTGTTTACTATGAAAAATGCTCCTGTGATCTAATACAAGGTCGTGGAGGCGGAGCCTATCCTAGGAGATGGGGTGCCAATCCATTGTAAACTCCATGCATACAGACCCCGAGATGGGAATCGAACTTGAACCCTAAAGGTGCAAGGTCACAGTGCTAAACAGTAAACCACTTAATTTTACTTTTATTATTATATTTAATTTTACTCAAGTACATTTGTAAAAGGAGGACTTGTACTGCAGCTGTGCTAAACATACACTGTGTTTATCTGCCTTCCTTCTCTAAGTCTGGCTTGTCTGTAAAGATATAACCAGTAACGGATCGATTATGAGATTATTTTCAAATGTCTAATTTATTTTAATTAAATATTTATACTGCCGATCAGTCTCAGTCTCACCTGATCCTTCGATTCACTGTTATTACTACAGACTACAGCTTTAGCACTATTCATTATGGCGTCTGATGTAAGTGGAGTGAATGTGTAGAATCTACTTTATATACTGTATGTAAGATGTCTATTGTGTACGGTATGTAAAGCACATGCACACATAGTGAGAATACAAAGCCGGTTTATTTAAATTTTCTTAGCTATCATTACTCAGTTCTTCACATGTTTATGATCTGAAACAGTATTTTTCTCTCTTTGGACTAGCCTCTTTAGAATCTGAATAGTGGTTGTTAATCATGGCTGTAAGTCCTGCACATGCATCTTCACTATTTCCCTTAATGTTCTGTGTTACACATTCTATGATTTTCATACAAAGCACAAAACCCCTTTATGGCTATTAAGACATGGACAATTCTGGATTATACACTATAAACGTGCATAAAGGTTTAAATAAAAAAGGCAGTTAATACATAAAGAGAAGAAGCCTTCATTATATATTTTCTTAATTAGAATTTAGATAGTAGGCAGAAGGTGTAATGATATGATGTCAGGTCAGATCAGGAAGTTTTATTTCCTCTCTCTCCACTTTTGTCTGCAGGGGTTGTCTAGATGGTTTCTCGTTGCATGGGAATTTATTACACTACATATTAAACTGTCTAAATAAATGAAGCAGAATTGTGATAATGAATGACTGCAGTAGTTAATAGACAGGAGTAGAGGTTAATATCACAGAGTTGTGAATCTGTTTGAAATGTATTGGTTAGGGGTTTGGATTTGACCTTCGCCCATTCAGATGAGTCGGCAGGGAACATTATGACTTAATATTTCATATCTTTCTGAAATCAGGAGAAGTTACCCTTTGCAGCAAAGTGATTCAGAGCTGTAGGATGATAAAGTGTTTTCATGTCTTATGCAATTATGAGAAACCTATTTTACTATGTTCAACACAAGGGCAGGGGCTCTGATGTAATAGTGTAAGGATTGATTGGCAAAGATGGATTTGTGAGAAAGGGGAAGAGAATTTGAGCAAAGAAATAAAAAAAAAAAAAAAGGACACCTTGTTAAGCTATGAGACATTGTACTGTTTATTTATGTATATATAGTTATACTTAATGTTGTTTAATACTTGTTATACTTAATATCCATGAAACAATTTGTCATTTATGTTAGAGCAGCTATATACAGTCGTTCAGCTATAAATTACCCACAATAATAATAATAATAATAATAATAATAATAATAATAATAATAATAACTGACACAGCTCGTTACATAACCCGAGAAACCACAAAAAAGCACCTCCAGGGTCAAGGGTTTGAGTCTCACCCCCCCACCCCCAACCTAATGTTTGTGGAGTTTGCATGTTCTCCCCATGCCTCAGAGACCTCTACCATAGGCTTTCTAAAGAGTGGTTGTAAAGCTCAACTGTGGAGAACACTGGGCATTGCCAGATAAACCCTTAATAATAGGTGGAGCGAATGGAGCCTTTGTGTTGGTTATAACCTGTCTATGTAACTCAGTTAACAAAAGCTAGCTAACTTAGCTTCACCTTAGCTAAATTGCTCAACTCCTACATTTGTTTTGGTAAATTAAACTGTGACATTCTTAAATCGAAATTGTGAAAAATGGAATAACAATAATTGTAACATTTAATGCAACTGTCATTCAAATCAGCCACACCCTTATTCATGCATAATTTTATGGCTTAATACGATTTTAACTGAGGAGTTGTCCCACCAATAACAATTGTCATGAATGGGAAATCTAGCGATGGGAACCAAAACCAGGCAAACATGTTTATTTCTTTTGTAATGTTGGGCATTTGAGATTTCAATGTGGGATTTCTGTTATAAAGTTGGGATTGACTCACTAGTGGTCATCTAAGGAACTGCATGTTTGGACTACTTTTCTGAACCCGAGGCTGCTCCTTGGTTATTAACTTACTTTCAAATAAAAAGTACACTCTGAGTGAACATTTCCAGTCTCTTCAGTTTGAACAGCTTTTTCCCAAAATTCCTGAATTGCCTTGATGATGCTCTGATCTCATCAGACTCCAGCTGTGATGAACATGCACATCAGCTTTTAAAATGAAACCCTCACCACTCTCTTCAAGCATCCCTTGAGTAAGCTAACAGATGTCTAACAGTGTGTTTTCCCCATGCTGCAGAGATATACCATCTGAATGGAATGTCTGTTTGCTGCCAAAACATCTCAACAAT
>JAAGKR010001437.1:99232-123354 GCA_011419295.1 Clarias macrocephalus
CACCTTGTTAAGCTATGAGACATTGTACTGTTTATTTATGTATATATAGTTATACTTAATGTTGTTTAATACTTGTTATACTTAATATCCATGAAACAGTTTGTCATTTATGTTAGAGCAGCTATATACAGTCGTTCAGCTATAAATTACCCACAATAATAATAATAATAATAATAATAATAATAATAATAATAATAATAATAACTGACACAGCTCGTTACATAACCCGAGAAACCACAAAAAAGCACCTCCAGGGTCAAGGGTTTGAGTCTCATCATAGCGATGGAAACCAAAACCATGCAAACATGTTAATTTCTTTTGTAATGTTGGGCATTTGAGATTTCAATGTGGGATTTCTGTTATAAAGTTGGGATTGACTCACTAGTGGTCATCTAAGGAACTGCATGTTTGGACTACTTTTCTGAACCCGAGGCTGCTCCTTGGTTATTAACTTACTTTCAAATAAAAAGTACACTCTGAGTGAACATTTCCAGTCTCTTCAGTTTGAACAGCTTCTTCCCAAAATTCCTGAATTGCCTTGATGATGCTCTGATCTCATCAGACTCCAGCTGTGATGAACATGCACATCAGCTTTTAAAATGAAACCCTCACCACTCTCTTCAAGCATCCCTTGAGTAAGCTAACAGATGTCTAACAGTGTGTTTTCCCCATGCTGCAGAGATATACCATCTGAATGGAATGTCTGTTTGCTGCCAAAACATCTCAACAATACTACTGTTAGTATTCATTAAAAAAATTGAAAAGACTTATCAAAGTCTTGCTAATTGCCTTGTATCTCCTAATTAAACATTGTTGTTTTAGTCACTTTTTTAAACACTCTTATCTCTGCTGCATTGCAGAGTGAAAGAAAAAATATACAATGCTAATCAAAACATGTTAGCCATGAGCAGGACTGCTAGCCCCAAATTGAGTCTTTCACAGCACGGATTTAAGCCTGAGAGAAGTAAAGAGCTTAAACTGATTCCCGCTCTGGCTGGTAATGAATCAACCTTTCGAACTTAGTTTAGAGGGATTGATGTCATAATGTTGATAATGGATGATTTCACTGGAATACTTACGAATAAATGTGGCCTCAAGATGTACATTTTTAAAAATGAATTTATGACTAATACTTCTTTAATCCAAACATCTCAGCAGGAACCCAAAAATTGGTATGTTGTATAATGATGTTAGATAGCTGTAATTGGGTTGTAACATCATCCACGCAAAATACAACATTGTTAACGTTAAAAGTTACATTGCGTTTGGTAAAATGACACTGATACTCTTTAATGTTAAATGAACGACCCCAACATAATCTTGCACATACAACCAAAATATTGAACTTACTGTACCAGCATCATCAGCAGCTTCCGTTGACGTGGTTAGCATTTAGTGTTCTCACCACTGTGGCACGAATTTACTTCCTGGCAACAATAAAACAAAACAAAAACCATAGCATCTGCAGTTGAGAAATATATAAATAAACATTGTTCTGAAGTCGTCTTTCCAACATTATGTTGGGGTTAGTCTTTGAACATGATCCCAATGTCATGTAGTCAATGATAGTCCAACGTCGCTTTATCAAAGTAACTCGAAGTTTCAGGAAAAACCTGATGCCAACAGTCTTCTGAATGAATTCCTGTTGGGACGACTGTGAGAAGAGAAGGCCAAGAATATTTCCAAAACTTACAAGAAACGCTCTTCTTCATCTCAAAACTTTGTCGTTCTGAGCTCTTGCCACAGAAAAGTCTATGAAGCATTTCCAGGTTTTGCAGAGACTTCATGAGAGCAAGAGGTTAAACTCTCGGCTGCCCACATACACTTGAGTATGAAATGTGATCCCACTCAGCTGGATGAGCGCCGCGCTCTAGAGACCTTTTTATTGAGAATGATTCTCTGCGATCGAGCGTACACTTTGATAACTGTTTAGCAAAAGTAACAAAAAGAAAAAAAAAAGACTTTATCTGGGAGATTTTAAGTGTAATTGAAGTTTTACAGCTGTCAGTGGGTACAGAATGAAACTCTCATGTTATGTAGTAAAATAATCCACAATGTAGTGGTGAAGCAAATGGAGTTACAGTTACTAAAAAGAAGTTGATTATTTTCCTATAACAGCATGCTCTCAAAAAAAAAAAAAAAAAAAACCCAGGTTAACACAGGTTCACAGGCATGTTCAAAAGTTAGCGCCCCCGATTTATTTTACTGTAATGGGGTTTTGTGTAAAAACATAATAAAAATCATCAGATTGTAGTGTATTGTAATAGGCAAATACAACAAACCACAAATAACTTTTTTCACTGTTCCATTATTTATTTAACAAAAATGAAGCAAAAAAAAAAAAAATGCATTCCTCCATGATTCAGTAGCTTGTAGATCCATCTTTATCAGCAATAACTTGAAGTAATGGTTTCCTGTATGACTGTATCAATCTCTCACATCGTTCTGGTCCATTCTTCTTTACAACATTGTTTCAGTTCATTGAGGTTTTTGGGTATTTGTTTATGCACATCTTTCTTAAGGTCCCAACACAGTATTTTAATTAGGTTAGTATTGGGTTCATTACTGATATAGATTTAATGGTTCGGTGGATCATTGTTCTGTTGCATGACCTGTTTTTGACCAAGCTCGAGCTGCCGGACAGATTATATATCCTATAATACTCTTGCATACAAAGGAGTTCATAATTGACTCAATGGTGCCCAGGTCCTGTGACTGCAAAAACAAGACCAAATCATCACCCCTGCTTTGCTCAGCTTAACAGTGGGGATGAGAGATTTCTAATAAAATGCTGTTTAGTTTTCCCCAAACATGTTTCTGGGCATTAGGGCCGGGCAACTCCACTTTGGTCTCATCTGTCTATAGGACAGATGTTTCTGAGCCCTTGTGGTTTGTTCAAATGCAGCTTGGTGATGCTCAGTCCTGCATCCGTGTTCTTTTTAGACAGAAGAGGATTTCTCCTGGCAACCCTTCCATACAAACTGTACTTGTTCAGTTTTCTTCTAATTGTGCTGTCATGGACATTTAACATGATCAGTTGTCTGACTTTTGGTTAAATGTGCTGGGATGTCCACTTCTCGGAAGATTGGCAACTGTCTTGAATACTTTTCACTTGTGAATAATCTTCCTCATGCAGAACACTGAACTCCAACTTGTTTGGAAATGGTTGTAGAACCCTGTAGAAATGGATGTGCAGCAACATATTGCTTTTCCATGATAATTGCATACGTCTTTCCCTCCTGCCATTGTGTTAACACACACATGTTAAGTTACATGTTATTGTCTGTCTGCTTGTATTTGCTTAATACTGAGACCCACTATAATCAGATGATTTTTATTATGTTTTTACACAAACATTCATGGAATTAAAAGTAAAATACTAACTTTTGATCATGAATGTATATCAATGATGATGAAATATTTCATTATTGAGTTTATTATTGAGCCTCTTTAGCCAATGTGAATAATTTCGGGATGATCAGTTGCTGTCAGTGTAAGATTTCAGGTCTTCTGGGCCAAGCTGTGAAAGCATTATTCACGGAAAACACACAAAATGAACATCACAGGAATGAGTGTGAAGCCTGAAGGCATGTGACTCCTCACTGTGACTCCAGAGAAAGTCATTACAGTCCCAGTAACATTGTGTCTCTGAATCATGTACGAGCTTCCCTCATCTGTCTCTGTACACATGTTGTTGTGAGGCAGCGCTGATGTTCTAGAATGTGCTCTGAAAAACATCTACAAATTAAATTCAATGGAGTTTCTACTGAAACATTGATCCCGAGGATCATTCAGGTCAGAGACGCAGTCAAACTAGCAGAAAAAATCTACAGCACAGAAATTAGCCAAAGCATTTCATTTAACCTTGATGTCTCTTTTAATCTCTCTCCATCAGCTGTACCCATAGTCCCATGTGTAATGAGATTATAACGGGGCTATTACAAGGAAATTCTTCTTGTTCTCGAGTCGAGGCCCTGAGCAGTAATCAGATAAACCATGTGCTGAAGATCACAGATGCTAACTCTGCATTTGACTAGAGCTCAGTGACGTTAAATCGGCATGCAGCACCAGGACAGATAAGTCCAGTAGCACGACCCTGACCTGTGTTCAAGTGTTCACACACGTTTCTTTCTTTCATTTTTTTCTTTTTTCTTCCTTTCTTTCTTTTACCAATAATACCCCATTTCACCACATGAAATAATGCGTTCCTCATCATATTTCTGTACACACTGAGCAAAAGACCAGTGCCAGCTGAAGACAGAAAGCAGTTGCGTCCTGACGTGAATCTGTGGGTTATCATTTCAGACAGCTTTGCCTTCCACCACGTTCGCACTGTCAATGAGTGGGTTACAGTACACTCGGTATCACGAGGCAGTTCACCTCTGCGTACTCTCCTTTTCTGCACCTGATTGAGTAATTCTTCTCTGCTTGGAGATGGAAGGTGTATGATACCAATCCTGTGACCAGGCAGTCCTCCTGGAGACAGTGGATGCTTGTTGGCGGCTGGCTTTTGGTGCAGAAGACTGGCAGGGATTGAGCTGACATACAGGGAGGTTTGGTGGCCTGATCATCAGGAACTAATTGACTGAATAGGATTACTTGAGATTAATTGAGATTTTCAGTGAAATTGGTTCTTAGTGTTTATATATATATTGATATACAGAGGTGGGTAGCAATGAGGTACATTTACTCCATTACATTTACTTGAGTAACTTTGAGTAGTTTTACCACACTTTTTACTTTTACGTGTGTAGATTTGTGAAAAAGAAATGCTACTCTTACTCCGCTACATTCGGTTCCACACAACTCGTTACTTTTTTAACCATTTATTCTACACATCTATAGATCTACTGCATGACTGTTTCACCAATCAGACAAAGCAACAATAATCACATGTCTCCATTTGACCAATCAGGTCTTAAGCCAGTGTTCTATAAATTCATCCTAACCGTGAATCCGTCCTACATATGCTCACTGCGCATGCGCAGACAAAAGTTACCGCATCTTTCTCTACTTTTGTGGAACGCCCATAAATCCATAGTGGGATTTTGGGGTGAGTATAGAATGCTTTTTTCATGTTTGTGTGATTATATATTAACTTTAATTGTACTGTACATATGATGTTAAATTTAACAGTCTATGAATATATAAGTATATTTCACTACAGAATTAATCAGCAACACACGTGTTGTACATATTTATGCCTCCCAAAAAATATGATGCATCCATGGAATCATATACAAAGTGATTTACTTGTAAAAGAACAGCTTTATAGTGCAGCCGAACATCTGCCAATACAGACACACACTTCAGCATATATAGACTAATATATAATTATTATAATTCCCCCCCCCCCCCAAATTTTATCGGACATTACGATTGAACCAGTTACTCAGTACTTGAGTAATCTTTTCACTGAATACTTTTTTACTCTTACTTGAGTAATCTTTTAGATGACTACTTTTTACTTCTACTTGAGTAATATTACTTTGAAGTACATATACTCTTACTTATTTTTTGGCTACTCTACCCACCTATATATATACAGTGGAACCTTGGATTACGAGCATAATTCGTTCCGGAAGCGGGCTCGTATTCCAAAACACTCGTAAACCAAATCAAATTTTCCCATAAGAAATAATGAAAACTCTAATTATTCATTACACAGCCCAAAACAACAAATACATAAAAATAATTAATACAATATATAAAGTAAAAATAAAACAAATTAACCTGCACTTTACCTTAAAAGTAAAAATAAATCCTGACAAATAAGTGTTTCCGTTTGTGGGCGCAGACGCCGTGTATGTGTGTGTGTGTGTGGAATTAGCCCCTTCCCTCGCTTCATCTTACACAGTAAAACTCCTCCTCCTTCCCCCTACCTTGCTTTTTAAGGTTTACAACAAACACACACACACACACAACGGAAACACTGTTTTAACGGAAAAAAGAAATCTCTCTAATGACACTGAGCGCATACTAACGGAATCACTGCCGTAAAGTAAAAAAACAAAACAAAAACAAATGAACCAGCACCATACCTTTGAAAAGAATTGCGACAGAGCAGAGTTTCTGTGTATCGGTGTGTGTGTCGGTGTCAAATTACGTGCACACACATAGAGGAGAAAAGCTGAAACAGAGAGGGAAACGTTGATTATAGCAGTAAGAGACGAGCATTAAGACCCAGCTGGGGAGACGATTACCCACAATTCCGCAGCGCAAAAGAGAGAAAAATCTTTGGCTCATTTGTGATCATGTGACGCTTGGTGTCAAAATAAGAGGCGCATGCGTGATACATGATACTCGGTACTCGTAAACCAAGACTCTTGCTCGCTTTCCAGTTCAAAATTTATTATAAATCCTTGCTCGTCTTGTGGAACACTCGCAAACCGCATTACGCGCAATCCACTGTATATATATATAAAGTTACTATTTTTTTCTTGCATGCTTTGTTTTCTCAAAAAAAATTCAGTTCTGGTATTAAGGATGTCAATTTTTTTATTTATTCAACAAATCTGTTTAATTCAAGACAGTGATTAATGCAAAAAGAAGATTTTATTATTGCTTTTAAATTGCTATTGATGTATGGACAGCACAGCGCAGCTCCGTCTCTGGCTTTGCCAGAATTATAAAACCCATTTCCTCAAGATTGACTTGTTCATTTTAATACTAACAAGCCTCCAGGCTAGAAGCTAGAACGAAGCCGGTAAAATATGCTTATAATTCATTTCTGTGCTTCAGGACAAATCATGTGAACGAATCAGGAAGCATGTGGAACATATTCATGATGCGGGAGCTGGAGGTGAAAAGGAATTGTTAATGAGAACGGTGAATTGCTCTGTAAATCTTTATAATCAGCTGCACGCGATGCTGAGACAGAAACTCACTAAATGAGCGAAGGTAATTGGTCCAGATTTATGAAGTGTTTGATGGAGGTTATTGAAAAATTCATTTTCCGAATCAGTTTCCTGTCACGTCTCAATCAAAATGTAGAGCTGTCTTGCAGCAAGGCACGACTCAATCAGGGAAAAAAGAAAGACCAGAAAAGTCTCAAAATAACATACAAACATCCAGATTAATACGACCACCTGCACACCTGTTTATTTATAAGCCAATCTTGTGGAATGTTGTGTGTGAAAATCCAAGGAGATCAACAGGGTTGTTCAGATGAGATTGAATAACTACATGAATGAGCAGGTGTTACTAATAAAGTGGACACTAAGAGATTAACCCATAGATTGAAGAAACAGATAGGGCCTTTAGTCATCAATTAAAGATTGGCAGAGACTCGGCTGTACAGACATCTAGAGGAAATTAATTCCACCACCTTGGTGCTAGAACAGAAAACAGTCTAATGTATATGTATGACTTCCATGATCTCTAAGAGATGGTGGGACCAGTTGAGCAGCGCTGGAGGATCGGAGGGAAACCTGGTGTGGTGCGGTGCGGGGTGTGATTCGAGCTGAGAGGTAAGTGGATACTGGGCTGTTTTTATCTTTGTAGGCAAAAATCAGTTTTTTATTTATTTTTTATTTGATGCGGGCAGCTACAGCCAGTGCAGGGAGCAGAGAAGTGAGGTGGTGTGGGAGAACCTGGGTTGGTTGAAAATGAGACGACCTGGATCAGCAGCCGAAGACGAATGGTGGACAGAGGCAAGTGGAAGTGGCCTGTCTGGAGAGAACTGGACAAATTCTTCTGAGGTTGTAAAGAAGAAATCGACAAAAGTGAATAGGGTTAGCAGTTAAGGGTTTCAGAGTAAAGGGGACTGAATAGAAGTGCATGCCACATTTTTCATATTTTTATATTTTAAAAAATTTACACTTGAAATTATGTGCCACTTTGTGTTGGTCTGTCACATAAAATCCCAGTAAAGTACATTTACGTTTGTAGCTGTAATGTGTCAAAATGTGAAAAAGTTCAAGGGGTATGAATAAAGGTAATTGGAGTCCTGATAAGCATTTTAAAGCCAACATTATTATAATTATAAATATATTTGTATATTGAAAACTGCAACAAAACCAATAAAATAACTAACAATTGGTGGATTCAATTCAATTTTATTTGTATAGCGCTTTTAATAATTGACATTGTCGCCAAGCAGCTTTACACAATCAAAAGAATTACTGAAGTTTACATGAAATGTCAGTGTGTATGAATAGGTAGACTGTAGCCAATCCCCTAGGTAAAATGTTACTCCAGTAAAACTAAGAATCCTACATTTACATTTACACTTGAGTACAAGTACAACATTTCTCACCTTCAAATGTTACTTTTATACTTAAGAATCAAAAGTTAAAGTCCTGTGATTTCCTCCGGCTGTAATGTCAGGTTATTATTTTCATGATTAGACGCTTGCTTTATCTCCTCATTGAAAGGTTTTATGTCACTCCGGGATCAGGTCTGTTAATAGAAGGTGGTTAACTGAGTCTGAATCTGAGGAACATTCTCATGAGCGGTGAACCTGCAGCTGCGGCATTTCCATTACGGAGATCTGAGTGGCTGTGAAATAACAGGATGTGAGAAAAAGCTAACTTTCCTTTTAGGATTTATTAACCTGAACATCTCTGCACATGGCCACCATGCTTCATCTAGAGAAAAAAGGAAAAAAACAAACAAAATGTAACCAAATATCACAAATATATAAACAAGTATTAATGTGTCCGGTGTGTAATACATCATAGACAGTTGAAGCCGAATCTCAGTGGTTAAACTCCACTTCACCTCCTACCTGTTTCAGCATCATCAGCCTCATTAGCTAATTAGAAGAGATTTTATTAACCAAACTCCAAGTGTTAACACTGAACGTCATGATGTGAGAAAGTTCAGCTGATGACCTTGAAGCATTACATGCTAATGTGAGACAGCTGGCTAGCTAATGGAAATGATAAACCTTCTAGTGATCACTAGATCCAGCTTGCTGTCTGGGCTTGTGGTGCTGTAAAGCTTCACTGCTCACTTACTTAGTTAACTATCTGGCGAGACACGCGGCACGATCAGGGTAACGACTTCTCCTTAAAATCATTACACAACAAAAGAGTTCACTGATGCAGGCTATTGTTACATTATCCATTAAAGATAAGAAAATAAACACCGGCACGAAAATGGGCTCATGTCTACGTGTTTGCTCAGAATTCACGCAGAGTTACAGAGGCAGGTAGAGAAAGTGTTTCAAAATGAACGTCTCGTTCGTCTCGTCTACAATTTGAATGAAATAAACTTACAAAAAGGCCACGTGTGCTGAAGAGTCAAGGCTTTTTTTTAGTCATGTTCCCAGGCCCTCAGTGTTGTACAGTACTGCTCTGATCTGGCTCTTGTTGAAACCAACAGGTTAAATGAATTCAGTCATAATAAAGCAGGATTGTTGACAGATGTTGCACAGATGTTGCATAATGTACTGGAGTAGAAAGTAAAAAGTCCACCATAATGGAAATACATAATTAAAGTACAGATACTTCAGAAAAATCTTCAAGTAGTACATTTGTTACTGTCTGCCTCTATAACTAACCAAATAAAAGACACTTTGTATATGAAGCAAACTCAAGATAGAAACACAAACATACAGGTTGCAAGTCCAGACTTTTCTTTAATAATGTGAAACCTAAACAGAACCATGAGAGCTAAAGTATGACTATGGCTAGGCTACTGCTAACACTAATGATCATGCTAATGCTAAAGCTAATACGTGGAAATACAAAACAAGAAACTACAGTAACCAGGTGAATATTAGTGCCATGTGCGCTGCTCTGAGCTCTGTATTGTTCTCGGTTGTGTGCTTTGTCCTGAAAACTGGCTTGCTTTTTAATTGCTTGTATAATTTATTTTTTTTTAAACCCATATGCAATAATAAACCTTAGTGTTATCCTTACAGTTATCCTACATGTTTAATAGTTTTAATGCTGCAGTTGTTACTTGAGCTGTTCTTTGGTGCAGGTTACTGTGAATCCATCCTACACACATTCATTAGTTTCCAAAGAAATTCAACTTATTAAGCAAGACTATTTTTAAGTCTTACAGAAGCCTCACAGTTGCACAACTGTACATAATATACTTTAATTACACGCCTTTATACGGTTTTATACGCCTTTTATAGGAGTTTATCCTGAACATGGAATCCTTTAATTAAAACTGCATTTTGTCTGCCATTTTAAACTCATTCCTTCTGACATGAGTCTTTATTTAATAACAAAATCACATATTAATGGTTTAGTACTGCCTCTTCACTCCCGAGCTGTTTGAAGGTCGGTCATTTCCATAACATGGCAGCAGAATTTAAAGGGCAATTTGCGCCTCATGCGGGGCATTTAGTAAATTGACCGTTAATGTCAGTCATTGGGAGCACACTGTGCGCCCCTTATTGGGTTTTGTTTTGCACTATGACTCCTGATGTGCGAACATATGTCCCAGTGGTTTCTTTTGCTGCACTTTACTGCATCACACACTAAAAGCGGCCATTTCTGCTGATCGCAAAAGACTCACAAACTTGGGCGGCATGCAGAGTCGGCGACTTAACCTGAAGTTGACATTCAGGGACATTTGAATTTATTGCACTCACAGTCTACTGTACTCAGAACAGTTGTCTGAGCCCTATATTCCGATTATTAAAATGACCACAATATGTGTGGTTTACACCTCTGAGAAGGCCAGACACAGATCATCCTGATCACCAGCCTTTAAACTGTCGCTTGCAAGCTTAGGATAATAATACAAGAAAGAAGAACAAACCTGATCTAATGTAGAATCAGTAAATGAGCATGAAACAAATTTATGTATAGTTAAAAACATTAATCGTTCAATTGCTAGTTGGATTAAACAAAATGGTTTGCACGTTCTTTATATAACAGCACATAGACATTGCACATTGCATTTTATGTATTTATTTGCATCACTCTCTCAGTGTATACCGGTTATCCTGTACGTGGTGTCAGGGGGCGTGGAGCCTTTCCAAGGGAACTCCAGACATGAGGCAGGGGATGCCCTGTAGGGGGCGCCAATCCATCATATTGCAAGGGCGCACACACTCACTCACACATTATGGACAATTTGGACATTAGCCTACTCTACATGCCTTTGGACTGTGGCAGGAAACAGGAGTACCTGGAGGAAACTCACCAAACGTGGGGAGAACATGCACAGACCCAAAGTGGAAATCGAGCCCTTGATCCTGGAGGTGTGAGGGCCACAGTGCTAACCACTACGCCACTGTGTCGCGCTAGATACTAAATTAAAGTCATGAAATCATATGCATGGTTTGTAGGGGATTTTGGTAATATTTGAATAAAAAACATAATCAATGCTTAAGTAAAGGCTGATGTCCTCAAACCGAATCATTTAATTAAATTTTATGTCCTTTATTTAAGATGGCAAGTTTCATTAAGATTCAAATCATCTTGCAAAGAGAAACCTGTCCAAGGTGCCTGCAGAGGGCAGCGGTGGAACGAATTCACACAGCAAAAGCACTGTTACATGGTTCAGGAAAACCAGCAATACTCAGTCATAACACAATAAAATATACACATCTCTCCATTCCTCCTCCTTTTAGACTGCTTAGTTGAGATTTGCGGGAGCTTGGTGTCTTGTACTCATCACAGGGAAACACCAATCACTGCGTGTCTTTGGACTGTTGGAGGAAACCAGAGTACCTGGGGGAAACCCACTAAGCAAACGAAGAACATCATCCCATCTCCACACACACAGATTGGTGGTGAGATTCAACCCCTGGATCCTGTTCTAACATGAGGTACCTGATCTGTACCACATTGCAAAAATGTTAACCATACTGTACATGGAACTAATCTACCCATAAATTTATATATAAAAAAAGCAACCATTAGGAACATCTGTGGACATGTACCGACTGTACAACACACTCCAGTGGATATCAAGTAATAACAATAATAATCTGCTTAAAAAAGCATAGCAGCTTTATAGTATGTAAAATAAAGCTGAATGAGGTTCAGATAATCCCACCTATCAACTGCAGAGAGGCAGAAAGTCCTCGCACTTAATACGTCTATAATCCTATAAAGCGCCCGACTAAGGCGGCGTGTTCTGTGTTATAACAAACATCCTTACAGTATAGGCGTGTAACCCAATATCTGTACAGTATATGAAAAATATGTATGTATGTACTGTATCTACATTCATATTTATGCTGAAGTCGACTAAGCCTTGTTACTTTCCAGAAAAAAACAAACACAGAAAACACAAGCTGCTTGTACAGGGACAATCTTTCTTCAGTTTGCCTGAAATTATTCTGATTAAAGATTCCAACTTATTTGATTATATGGATGCTGAGCCAATAAGACGCATGTTATATAAAAATAGAACAGAGTGATTGAACTGAAGTGATTCCCGTTGCCACGAAGCAATTAATATAACATAAGAAAAATATTGTTTCCCCCCCCCAACTAGAAGAATGCCAGATTGGGCAGTTTTCAACTTATGTTGGCTACTTTGAATATTGTGTACTGAGAAAATATGTCCTGGGTGGGTATTAAAGCGAAATGTTAGTGAAACAGTGTGTTTGGATAATCGGGCTAAAATATGAGCAGACGTCCAGTGGTGCTTATGTAGGATGTTGTCAGTGTGATCTGGCAACCGTCTTTGAAAATGAAAATGAATTCAACATTCAATAGTGTGAGAGATCAAAAGGACTGTTACAGCCGACCGAGAACGCTAAATTTCACCTTCCGGAAATTTTCACAGCACTCAAAGCAACAAACACACACAGAAATAATATATTTTATTATTTCAACAAGAGAAAAACGATCAAAGCGTTGACATGACTAATATTCCCACTGAAAATCCAATTCGTTTGGGCCGGATCGGGTCAGACTCTTCTAACTGATTCTGACTGCATCATCACAGTTGACAATGTTATTTTACCAAGTAACTAAATCTTATTTCTGACCACAACACACACCCCCTGTGATTTATATTTAATAAAAGATGCGCCGCCTCCGAGGCTCTCCGTGTGTGATGGAAACGGCCTTTGTAGCTTACAGGACTTTTATTTTACAGATATTTGTGTTCTGTGGGTTTTAAAAAGTTTCCACAAGCCCAAGGAATAGTTTGATATGTCGGTTGTGTCTCTGAGCCATTCTGGTTCATGCACTGAAACCTGAAAAGACCTTGACCATCAGGGAGATTTGTCCAATGTTCTAACATTGCCTCTACCTGTTTACTGACCCGCAGGTCATTCCTGTTCTCCTCCTCTAATCTTACATGCAACTTCATGCCGCTTCTTCTTTCATTCCTTTTTATATTCTCTTTCAGAGCAGCCACTGACCCTTGCATCAGAACCCACCTTGCTAACAGAGCAGACGCTTTAAGGCAGAAAAACAAGTCTTGAATATTCTGCTGCTCTCTGTGCAGCTATTGCTGCCATTTTCTTTATTTGTATTATATTTGGAAGGAGGCTGAGAGAAGCTTTACTCGCCATACAATACACACGCGTTGGCTTCCATACAATATTACACGATTTTATGTGATATTATGTGATATTATGTGATATTATGTGATATTATGTGATATTATGTATGATATAAGAGGGGATGATTCAGTATCTTCAGCTAAACCAGCTAATATTAAGGAATAATATTTTTCACCATCGTCTTGATTCATTTCAGTCATCAGTGCTTTGATTCAAAACATCTCATTGTTACACCCCTAGTGTAGAAAGTTTCAATATTACATTTGCAACATTTACATATTCATATACAAATATTCAAGTACAGGAAGTGACGTTATTGTTTCTCAAACATACTGTATCTGATTCAGTGCAAGTCAGTGCAAGTCTATAACTGGAATTCCAGCTCTGGAACTCATATGTTGCCCAAGCTTGCGATAATCTGCACGCAATGTATCATAACCTTGTGTATCATATTAAAGGCTAAAGAAGATATATAGCCTGAATACATGAGTGTATACAAAAGCAAATAACATTGAAAAACTACGTATCGTCTGTAGTTATAGCGAATTACGTGATTCAATTTGTCTAAATAATTATTTACCACTAAACTACAGTAAACAGTAATACGCCGTATCACTCATTCATTTATTCTCAGTAGAGATTTTTCTTGGGCAGGGTGCCAATCCAACCCAGGGCTCAGACACACACACACACACACACACACACACACACACACACACACACACACACACACACACACACACACACACACACACACACATGCTCATTTACTGTATATACAAAAGGCAATTTAGCAATATATCATGAGATCCTGCCAGCAATTTACTGTCATTTTACAATGTATATATTGTTTTTATAGGATCAGTTGGCAGATTCTTTGAATTTTCTTTTATTACTTTGTCGATTTAGACTACTCATGACATTGTTTAATGTTGTTCGATTTTAAAAGAAACGAATGAAAATGGTGACAACAAATTCCCTATTTCTTTTAACATTTTGTCTTTTTTTTTTTTCTTCTTCTGGTGTTTAGGGGCTGGTGTCGATGAACACAGACTCAGGTGACAGAATAATTCAAAATAAATAAATAAATAAATAAATAAATGCCGTAACGTGTGAGATTATAGAGGATTATGGTTACACTGGATGAAATCCCTGGTTCTTCAATGACACTTAATTTAGTCACTTGTATCTCTTACAGAAGCATCAAGGCTTGTAGTGTATCTGTCACGCTCACACTCTGTACACTCACATGCACGAACACACTCTGTGGATTTACAAAGGTCTGTGAGTGTTAATCAGGCACACACCACAATGTAATCAGTACAAATTTGGTTTAATTATTCTCTAAACTAATTGCCAGTTAATGATGAAATAAATCCTACAAGCCCAATTAAGATGCAATTTTGGAAAGGAGTTATTTTTTAGCGCTTGCATTCAGCGACAAAGCTATAAAGCCATTAACTGTTATTTTTCTGATGGTTTATTTACTGAAGGAGAAGAAAACAGCCTTGAGGAGGGAATAAATTATCACATCATGAAGCAGCGAGATCACATGACATGTAGTCACAGAGGAATGGCAGCCAATAAGAGCGCTCGAAGTCTCGTACACTCATCTGGCACATTGGGTTTGTGTGATGTAAGGATTTATTCATTCCTACACTGCCAGAATGTCCAGACGTGTTTCCGTTCATCCATATAGAAACCTGAGAGAGCATGTGTGCAACTCCATGCACACAGACCCGACAGGGGAATTGAACCCAGGACCTGGAGGTGCAAGGCGACAGTGCTAACCACTAATCCCCCGTGCTGCTTCAGATGTGTTTACTCTTATTATATGCAATTAATAATTGCAGGTTTACCATTTGTACCTTCTTTTGATGACTGTTAAATACCTTGTTAACTTTTGAAACATGAGCTGCAAGCTCCTAATGTGACTGAGCACTTCTGTGGTTAACAATTTTCCCCAATACACTGGCTTTACATCCGTCTGGAAGAATGGAGGTCAACTTATGAAATATACTGATTTATAATCAGCATGAACAAATGAATTGTTTTAAATCTGTTTAGATTAGTCAGGATACTGGTGGGTTTCTGTGCCTAGAGTATCGTGACTCTTTGTCTAGCTGCTGGTGAGCACGGGGATGGAAAAGGAGAGGAGAGTGAGCCCCCTGCTGGCCAAATAATTCACACCCCTCCACAATAACTCTACGGAGATAAAACAGACAGCATAACGCATGATAACATTTAAACCCGGTATCCTGAGTGTCTGCTTTCATAAAGTCATTACCCACTTTGTGGAGGGAGATGTCAGATATGAATTCGCTGCTCAACATGGCGACTGAGAAAACAGGAACAAGTTTCGTCTTTCAGTCTGTGGTACAAAGGGTTAAACTGGCTGCTCTTCGCCAAACCAGAGTTGATCTAGTTACATGTCCAATTCCTCCCCGGCACTAGGGGGCTCCCACATTAAGGCTACTGCTACCACTCAGCCGGGAGGGCCGAAGACTATCACGTGTTCCCTCCGAACCATTTGACACCAGCTGACCGCATATTTTTAGAACTGCTCGCTTTCGCACCGTTGGGGGCGGAGTAACACACTCGGAGGACGGCGCTATCCGCTCCTTCCACTTACGTGAGCTCACAGACGCCCCTGATTGGCTGTAGAGCCGTGATTAATGTGGGAGCACTAAGTACCTCTCATCCCTCCCCTCTGAGAGAGTTCGGCCAATCAGCTCCCTCCAGACCTCCGGCTGCGAGAGGTTACAGCATCACCCGGGAATCAAACTCGCGATCTTCAGATGATAAGGTGAGCAGTTGGAGGCCAAAAACTTTACATTTTGTCTACAAATTAATGAGCAAACATGCTCTCTATCGACTCCACTAGGAAGTTAAAAAAATGTTTATTGCTTGGCTCTAATGTCTTACTCCAAACCCTATACAAACTATTTTTTAAATGAAATTGAAGAGAAAATCAGAATACAAAATTATAGTAAAAAGTCTGAAAGACACAGTAGTAGAACCTCTTTATAAAAGCAATAAATATGATACATGTGGTCATGGGGTTGTTGGAGGAGATCCATATTGTTTATTCAGTAAGGACAGGTTTATATAATTATGAAAGGCAGGCAAAGATAAGATAAGTTTTCTGTGGTAAAGGGAAGTTGATGTGGGCGGGGCCACAGGGGCAGACACATTTATTAATAAAAAAAAGGGTTTGATATCCAGATCTTGCAGCCTTTAAATTATCATTCACGCTGCATACGGGGATGAGAGATTAATTATAAAGTGCCAATAGCGATTTTCATAATTATATGAGTCCAACATTGTTTTTAACATATTCAGCTCAGGTTTGTGTCTACATTGGTGATGTGTTGAATAAACAGCTACAGGATTCTCCAAATTCACAGTTTATTTACACTCTTAGGGCTGCTGAGGAATGCTGATGAAATGATCAACATGTAAAGATCTTATTATTATTATTATTATTATTATTATTATTATTATTATTATTATTATTATTATTAGGGCCCAAGCACTATAGGGTGCGCAGGACCCTCTTGATTTTTTTCCACCCTTTTGGACTTTTTAGGGGTCTTAACATGCTCAAAAACTCATGAAACCTGGCAGACAGATGGGAATCTGCTGCCATTCGGACGCCTGAGAGTCTGCTCGTAGCTCGTGGCCCTCAGGGGCCCTCACAACAGATTTGGCTGCATAACTCATACATATTTTCACGTAGGCACACTAAACTTGGAACGCATTTGGAGCTCATTGAGCCGAACAACTTTCCCACTGCATGTCCTGGGCTCAACTCAACAGGAGGCCGGTTATTTTGGGTCGTTCGCAAAAATGCACTCGATGGATTTTTATATACTCCTCCTAGGGAATTTATACGATCGTCACCAAACTGGGCCGATGTGGTCTAAAGGTGCTTAAGGGTGCTTTAGGATAAGGGTGCTTGGGCCCGCCATCGTTGCTTGCAACTATATTTATATTGTTGTTGTAGCCATATCTAACTTTGTCCAACGTTCAACTTTTTGGAATAATTAGTTAAAATTAGTTAAACAATTTAAAAAAAAGTAGTTATTGAATTAATTAGTTAAAGTCTGAATAAAAACTGTGTAAGGTGTGAGTTATAATTTACATGATTATAAAATGATTAATGTTTTAATAATAATAATAATAATAATAATAATAATAATAATAATAATAATAACTAGAATAAGTATCAATTGTTGATGACCATTTTTTTGGAGAATTATTCTAAAACAAACAAACGAAAACTATTTTTATTTGTTTATTAGAAATCATTCTTGTGAGTATTTTTTAACCAAAAAAAGTAGCTCTGTCACCATCTACATTACTCCAGTCTTAAAGATTTTCTGCTTTGAAATGTTCTGTTTTAAATGTTATTAAATATAACAGTTTACATATAAGAAATTTCCCCACTGTAGGACGAACTAAAAGTATCTTATCTTAAATGTTATTCCAAGCTGACTTTTATAAAATAACAATCCTTTACTTGATAGCAAGGATGTACAATAGCACTTAATTTTAGTGACTTTCTTTCGATTTTCTGCCTCCATGAGCTGAGCTGCTGGAATTACTAGCAGTGAGAAAAGAAATAACTTTCTTTATGAACCACCTGCCTCTTACTTCTTCACTCATTAATAGGTCTGTATTATCTGGATATTTTGGTAACACTTTATGAAACACTCAAGATGTGATCACAGTCTAAAGATTTTAGCTTTAACTAGTGTTAGTACACATTGTTGATGATTAAAGAGTTTGAAGAAACGGTTAAAATGTTAAAGATAAAAATAATCTGATGAGCTTTAATGTAATCAGTGATATTATTATTTCAGGTTGAAGCTCACGTACATGTCTGTCTGTCTTTCTGTACGGCAGAACACAAAGAAACTTTTATTTATACAAAGAAACTTATTAATACAAAGAAATAAAATGTTGCAAGGTTGCATATCTTATGCCTATGACTGTTCATCAACATCACTTTTACTCAACACATCACTTTTCACACAACATGCACAACACTCTCAGTTCGGATATTATACACGCCCTCACCTCGGACCGCTGACCATATGTTTGCTCTAACAGTCCGGCTTTTATCTCATAGTAGCTGGTTTTAAACTTCCCTCTCATAGGAAGAATAAACATACAACGATCTGTCCATAAATCTTTGAAGATTCCGTTTTTCACTTTTTCTAAAGCTCCATACCTTTTTGGAGTCAGCCATGGTGTGCCTCGAGTTTGTTTGTGTTTCGTGAGGTTTGTGCTGCTCTGTAGCGGCATTACTGGTGTTTCTTTGTCCTGTGCATCCTCTGTGTATTTACGGTAAACTATCATGTTGATCGGCTCTGTTGAGTGATGTGTATAGTCACGCCCACTTAGAGGGCAAAAGCACTGTATTCATCCCCAAAGCGATGGCTGCTGTGACCAAAGGACTGGCAAAGTTTCATTAAACTCTGCCAAGACAGTTTTTCATTATGCTGTGACAAAATTGGCTGAACAGACAAACAGAAGAATTGCCTATTTCAATGACAATTCTTTGCAGTCAGTGAAGTCTGGAACCTATGGGCGTGACCAATGGCTGAGTTTCCTCTCTCAAGATGCTTTGCCAGGCCTTTACTGCAGATGCCTTCAGCTGTTGCTTGTTTGTGGGACTTACTGCTCTATTGGGTTGAGAGCAGATCCTGACGAATATCCAATTTCTTTGCCTTAAAAAACGTAAGTACTGTTAATTGTAGGTTATCCATCTCCAGTATGAAGTGGTGTTCTCTCAGTTTTGCAGCATAAATTAGAATTTTAGGCTGAATCTGAGCAGACAGACAGTATAATCATATATACGTACGTCAGAATTCACGGTCAGAAATCAGCGGTCAGGTCGTTAATAAGCACCAGTTACCCAGTTCCACTGGCAGACATACACACATGCCATAACACTGCCTCCACCGTATTTGACAGATGATGTGGTGCTTTGAAACATGAGCTTTTGCTTTTTTCTACATACTTTTGTCTTCCATCATTCTGGTACAATTTAATTTTGGTTTCATCAGTTGAAGAAGTTTTCTGGTAAAGTCTAATCTGGTCTTTCTGTTCTTACCAGAGGTTTGCACTTTCTGATGAAGCGTCTCTTCCACCTCCTCATGAGTGTTCTTGACTTGATGTTGCGACTAGGTTCCCCCTTACCATGGACAGAATGCTGCAGTCATCCACTTCAGTTGTCAAGGCATTTTGCTGTTGCTGATCTTTGCAGTTCAATCCTTCTTTTAAAGAATGTTCTAATCTGCTGTGTTGGCCACTCTCAATGTTTCTGCTCTCACTCTGATGGATTTATTTTTCCTTCAGCCTAATGATGGCCTCCTTCTCTTGCATAGACCCTCTTTGGACCTCATGTTGAGAGTTTGAACAGCTACTGACTGCAAATGTACTGTAGCACTCAGAACCACTTACAAGCCTTTTATCTGCTTAATTATTAATAAAGTAACGAGGGAACAGGCCACATGTGGCCATGCAACATGTCAGGCATTTGTTCCATTATTTATGAGCTCCCAAAAGTGTGTGTATGAAAGTGGTTGCAATTCCTGAACGGTTAACGCCACACTTTTGTCAAATACCTTAAATTAAAGCTGAACATCTTGACTTTGCTCATGTTTACGATTTAAATTCAATTTGATGTTGTAACCAGATTTAATGCAAAAAATAAAAAATAAAAATATATAACTGTTTTCAGATATATATTTTGTGAACCAGGCTAATAAAAAAGCCTGGCATGTGACCTAAAACGAACAACCTTTCTTCACACTATACTTTACAGATTTGCTGTAGGCAACATTTTGGCGAATAGCATTTTAAAATGAAAATAAAAAAATGCTCCACCGCCAACAACCACAGGAAACAACCTACTAGCTCAGTGGTTAAGGAATTGAACTACGGTTTGAAAGGTCCCGGATTCCAACCCCATGACCACCAAGTTGTTCCTGTTGGGCCCTTTAGCGAGGCCCTTAACACCTTAACTGGTCAGATGTATAATGAGATAAACATGTAAGTCGCTCTGGATAAAGGCGTCTGCCAAATGCGTAAATATAAACAAATCATGTGCTCACTTAATAATCACATACGAAGAAAATACAAAAGTATTTAAAGAGAACAGAAATGATAATATCCTGAAGGAGTAAATCATGGTGATGAAACCAAACACAGCACTTTAATAACAGATAAGGAACTGAGACCGGCAGCGGAGATGGATGTATCAATCCCGAGTGGCACCAATAATTAAAGGGAGAAAGAGAAAATGCCTCAGAACACAAAAGCGAACTCACCAGTGGATGGTGCAATGGACGGTTATCCCAGGGGTATTAGGAGCACTCGGGTTTTGACCCCTTTAAGCTGATTTCAACAGACTTGTGTATTGACAACAATGATCATAGTCCAGAGGAATGAAATCCAGGAATGATAAACTATAATTTCCTCGGCCACAACATACACTGACACTCCTGTCCTCTGTGATAGAAGCTTAACTTTAAACCTATGTGTGGGTTTCTGAGTCAACAACAAAACACTCATGTTTCTGTTTCAGTTTCATTTGCTCTGGAACCTGATTTAATCTGATTTGAAATTGAAAAATTATTTTCAATATATATATATATTTTTTGTTTATTTTACATATGGTTCTATATTTGTATTGTTCTATTTCTGTATTTCTTCTGATTCTCTCACAAATCATTTAGTCTGTTTTTAGAAATTAAAGCTTAACCTTGTAAAATGATGCATATTTTAAGAAATATGTTTAATAATGTTATATATTGCTATTGCTAAGATGTACGTTTTTATTCTTATTCTCTGGAAATAAATTTCAAATGATTTATTCATTACAAATATGACACATAACATTTTATTTTTCTCTAAAATATAATTTGATTATACTTTATTTTTGTATCTATCTCTTTGTGCCTATTCTTCTGCTTCCATTTACATCACATCTTCTCTTAGATTTTATTACATTACATTTTGTTCTTTTTTTAATTTAATTCTTTAACTTACTTTTACTGCTGTCCTTACATTAATATTTTATAAAATTGGATTTCTTTTTATTAATTCAGTTTTACTACTTGATTATACAGCAGTATCATAAACCATGCCTTAATAACGCACTGTAAACCACTGCATTATGTATCAGGTGGTCTGTTTTTCACCATAAATCCCCCAGAACGTTTTACAATGTCTATATGTCTTTAAATAAGCATACAGGATGTGTCCTGCAAAGTTTGTTGCTTTTAAAATTGTTTTTTAATGAAGTATCTGCAGAAATTAGAGCCAGGACTTAATGACTATATTATTAAAAGAAGATGGAAGAGCAGAAGGTCAGTAATTACTCTACTGTAATGAGATCTCTCTTATCTCCTGATTTATCCGATAGCAGCGTGTTTACTGAAGGACCCGACACATGTTAATGGATTTTTTAGAGACTGAACTTCCCTGGGAACCAGGCGGGGAATTTTAGGGCAAGAAAACCAGAAGCCAGACTTTTATGTGGCTAAATTAATTAGCACTCTTCAATACTTATGCTAATTAAAGTATGGAAATGAAACTGCCTTGGGAATTGAAATGTTAAAAAATGTATAACCCTTTATACAGTACTTAGATTTTCAACCTTGGGGTCACCTAAAATGTGTACTGTTTTTTTATTTTTTATTTTTTTTAGGGTTTATTAATGTTTTTACCTACCCTTATGAAAATCATCAAATAATGATCAAAGTTTAGCAAATTAATGAGATATTAGAGAAAAACACTGTAAATAATAATTATACCTGTAATGCCCTGTAATGACTGCTGTAATTTCTTTTACATATAAAGATTAGCCCACTGTAAAAACACACCATGTTCCCAGGAATTTCCAGTAGATTTCCAGTATAGAACTGCAACACATCATGGGACGACAGACCTGCCCTTCAGTTCAGGAACTCATGATGTCACTCCATGCAAAGCGACCATAAAGTCCTAGCCTCACATCCATCATCAGAACTGTCTGAATGCAACTGAAGGACGGTAGACTGTGATGCAGCGCTGCTATTATTAGCTGATCGACTAGACAGACACCAGACAACTGCTTTGAGTCATTTGGAAGATGTTTCTGAAATGCTTGGTATGATAATTGCTCTACAAGATGTCAATAGTTTCAATGCAGTCGAACACCATGACACACCTGTCTCGGGCCAGCCTGACTCAGAAAAAGCCATTCTGGTGAAATATGGCATTATGAAATAAATCTGCCTTTAGAAAGACAGTATTAGGAAATACATTTATGATAAAGTAAAGGCTCTGTGTAATCTCTGTATTGCATAACTAATCAGGATAAAATAGTATTTCAATAAGCAATAGAGCATAAGAAAAAAAAAAGAACTAAAATGTGTGTTTTTTTTGTAATTGTGATTACTTCCCAATATCATGTTCATATATATGTGTCTGCATTTTTTCTATAATTATTTATTTCATAATGCCTTACTTTTTTTACTCATAATGTAACTTTTTTTGGAGCTACTTATCCCTACATTGCGGTTTCCTGTAGTTTCCTCCACACTCCATATAAGATTGCATTAATCCCATCATGTGCACAGTACTGGGTTTTCATTCCATCCTTGAAATAAATAATTTTCCAGAACTTTTCCAGGACATTTTGCTGTTACAGACAAGTTATCGCACCATACGTGGGGAGATTTTCTGCAGCTGTACCTTGATTCTGTATATTTATTTACCCGCTTGCTACTATCTTTATTTCTCTGCCATCCACAGAAGGGTTGGTGATTTAAACGATGTGCAGTTTGCTTACCGATGAACCTTATTTTTAAAGTGGAGAAAAGCTTGTGGTGTCCTTAATAAAGCTTGCATTAATAATAAAGTGAAAGAAATATTAAATATACCCTGTGAAGGAGGTATTGGAAAAAATCTAATTAAATATTGACTACACATTTGCTTTTTGCAACTCAGAGAGAAAACACAACTTTATTTGCTTGTTTGTTTTTATTTTCACTGTGATCATTTAAATGCTTTTTGGAAAGGTTTGCAAATCTTTATTAATCTAAAAGTACAGATAAATGTTTTTTATGTAATTTAGTATTTTGTGTTTCACAAAATAAGTCCAACATCCAACAAATTGAAACAGTTTGCTTCAAAAACCTGTTTTCATCAATTTGCTTTTGAAATGAAACAATGCGGCACCTCTGCATCTTGATTGAATTGAGTAAATATTCCAAAAGAAGCAGATTTAATTTGAACCTTTTGTTTTAATCATCAATATGATTTTGACTGGATATAGATTTTGTTTTATCAGTTGGTACCTGTTGTAAATAAAGTAATTTAATAAATAAACAGGTGATGGAAAGTAGAAGTAGGCGAATGTTGTGTCTCATTGTTGAAAATCCCTGTTGTTTCAGACGAGACAACAACAGCGAAACTGACACATGGTCATATTAATCAGAGCCTTTAAAAATAATCTCTTTTTTAAAATCACAATAGTCATGCTTTTCATACAATGATCTCAAATTATACTCTCACTCACTCACTCACTCACTCACTCACTCACTCACTCACTCACTCACTCTCTCATCATCTATACGCTTAATCCTGTATTCAGGGTCACGGGGGGGGGGGGGGGGCCAGGAGCCAAAACCAC
>JAAGKR010001438.1:0-125351 GCA_011419295.1 Clarias macrocephalus
TTTTTTTAATGATCTCCTAAACTATCACATTCCCTTTCTGAAATACAAAACCTTTTGAACTCTTTAAATGTAATCAAAATCATAATCTCACAATGGAACATTGCGATTCTTGTGCTATTTAGTTAGTTCATTTATTTTCTCATTTTTTCAGTTATTTAGTTGTCTGTTTATTTGTTTGTTTATTTGTATATTTTTGCTAAGTTTGCTTATATTGTATAACTTCTATTTAACTGCGAATAATTATTTGAATAATTCAATCTTTTATATCTGAATATTGTGCTTTCATACTTTTCATATTGTACTTGTCATCTTTTGTGATTTAAAAAGTGGTAGATTTCCTACACCGGAAGTGCTCCAGTACGCTCGACTCGTTTTTGTTTTCGCAGCTTTAAAACAGCTTTGTGCCTCAGGGCCACCGTATTATTGTGATTCTTTAAGGTAACCAAATACAGTACCTCATTAACAATAAACATACAGGTTTTTTGTGTATAATCCTTAATGTTAAGTAAGTATTAATGTACGAGCACAGATGTGATTCGGCTACCGCAACATTTATTTCTGTAACTCAAATGAACTGTCCAAAAGCGTTTCCATTACGTTTTCAGTTTCCCTAAGAAACTTTCTAGAAAGACGAACCGTTGCTCCTCTTGTGTACGCTGCTGTCTGAGGGCACCGGGACACTAGGGGGCGATATGTTCAATAAAATCCTCAATGTTTCTGAATCAGAGTGGGGATGAAGAACATATCCGTTGTCAAGCAAATTATCGCTGGACTGGTTTTGGACAGGTTCACATTTTAGTTATTAAAAATAAATATGGAATAGAATATAATGCTGTAGAAATTAGATTAATGTTAAGTGGACTGTATAAAGTTTATAAACGCTCCATTACTGAAGCTTATTAAGTTTGCGAGCGCACGCGCTGTCAGCACGATGCTGTCCGAGGTGTTGGAGGGAGCGGAGTCGGGAGGACTCGTTATAATCCGGGGTAGCGTTATAAACATCTTTATGTTCATGTTTAAACATTATTTAAAATATATGTTATATCTGCAGTCTGCTGCTGGAAGTAGCACATCTCGTGTGTATTTTGTCCTCCAGACACTGCGTGTTATTCAGGACGACGCCTGCTCAAGTATTACATGAACTGCGCTTTAAAGAGGTAACTCTAGTCAGTGCACACAGTTTAACTTACTCCAATCCTGCATTCACGTATTTTGCTTTATGTCATCTCAGACCTACGCAGCTAGACAGAACCATGTTTGCAATTTACTCACTACATCATTGATTCTCTCACCATGGGTGACCAGGAATTCAAAAACAAAAGACATCAAGATAAGGCTTGCTTTTTGTTGCCTTTTTCTTTCTTTTCTTTTTTTTTTTGCATCCATTCAAGAATACTTTTCTGGAACCAAGTGCAAGAGCACCATCTGAATAATAGAAATTATGCTTGTCAGTCTTTTGGCTGTTCTCGTCGAGCAGAACAGCTTTTATGGCACAGGCTTTATGCCCTTCTTGACTCAACTCTCCCATTTTTATCCGGTCTTGGGACCGGAATCGCACCCAGTATCTGGGCCGAGCCACCAACACCCTGAATGGTACAAATACATTAAAGGGATGAAGAAAAACAACTGGGCTTGACTTCTTCTTATTTCAGATTGTAGATGCATATTTATGGGAGTTAGATCACATGACTGCACTGAGTGAAAACCCCCCTCCTTTTAGATGTGATCTCTATTTGATCTGATTCTTTTCAGCCTTTATCGATGAAACATATCCACGATATGTTAAAAGTAATTCAGGAGAAACATGGTATACAGTAAGAGGTGTAATAAATGAGATTGGAGAAAATTACACAGGTTTCAAAAACTTTTTTTTTTGTGTCTCTATTGACCTTTTCTTAAATAGTCTTCCTGCTATTTATTTCACTATAGTGCATCTCTAAAATATTGTTTAGCAAATTAACAACATACTACACGTTTGCAATGTATATACGCTGTCTGGACAAAAAAAAAAAAAAGTACACTCCAAGATTCATCACCTTTAGCTTTGTTTACAGTACACACAGTGGAGGCCAGTTCATGTGTGAAAATGGTTCCTTATGCTCCCTGAACCACTGTCTCATACCTTGAGTCCTGGAATATGCCTGTACCACTCCATTGATGTGATGACCTGTTCATCCAATACATTCAGGTCATCAGCTGACTTTATTTTATTTTAATATAACGTTGCTGAGCCTAGACCTGACCAGTTGAAGCAACCCCAGATCATAACACTGCCTCCAGAGGCTTGTATAGTGGGCCCTCTGCATGATGTGTGCATCACTTCATTCACTGTTTTTCTTACCCTGACACGTCCATCACTGTGGAATCAGACCACATGACTTTTTTCCATTGGTCAAGTCTAATCTTTATGGTCCCTATCAAATTCAAGCCTTTTTCCATATTAGTCTCATTAACAAGTGGATTTCTTATGGCCACACAGTTGTTTAGTTTCAATCATGTGAGCTCTTGTGAGATTGTGTATATGAAAATGCTCTTATTTTCATTATTAAACATATAGTAGCTGAGGTTTCTGTTGTCAGTTTTCACCATGCAGCTTCACTAAGTGTTTAGGTGATCTCTATTCATGATTGTTTCTGACCACATTTCTTCCACAAAGTTGACGGTTCAGCACTATCCTTCCAGGTCTTTATAATGTGTTGAAGGGCTCTTAACCCAGTTCCAGTGATTCAATATCTCCTTAGTTGTTTTCTTCGTTTGATGCAGGCCAATAATATGGCCTTTTAAAGGCTATGTTTGACTAGGCCATGTACATATTGAGTTAGAAATGTAATAGGAGCAATTCCTGCTGTACACTGGAATGTCACCATAGCATCCAGCAGTGGTTTACCAACTATACTTATGCTCCAAAATCCCTAATAACAGCTTTCCATGAGCTGAATAACATTGTGAAATAATAACTGACTCAGCCTTTAGTTTGTTTTAAAGTGAATTGTTTTGGAATACGAGGGGCATTCATGTCAAACTGGGACTTGTGATGATATTTCTTTTGAATGAAAGTGTAAAACTGATTCACAGTTTTACACTGACATTTACAGAAGACTTTCTTAGAGAGAATCTTAGCCGCAGTAAAACATTTCAATGGTGCTAACATTTTAGGCTTTACATCCATAAATGACGAGCCGTGCCAAGGTGGCTCGGAGCCCACCGCAGTGAACATTTGGCAAGTGTAACGCCTGATCCTTGAAATCTGAGAGATAACTTGTCACCAGCTTTCAGAAGAAACACATCCTGTTATGAACACCACTTTCACATGGAGTTATTGGTACGTCCCCAGTACAGTCTTTACCACACTCCAAGCCAATTCCACATATTTGGGCTATTAAAGGAGCTCATGGGAGGCCAGTGTTTCAGATGTGATGTGGACGGTCTGCTCGTGCCTCCAGGTTTACTGAGAAAAGTTTACACCTTGATGTTGTCCAAGCACTAGTAAAGTAAAGTGCCTTAGTGTAGCAGGGGATTATATAGAAGTATGAAGGAAGTTTTTACTCTCATAAATGTGCAACCAAAAGTCCCATATACAAAGTTTGTCATATATAGTTCAGTCTGTTAAAGTTTAAATGCAATTGTAACTGTATTTAACTTTGTTCCTTTTTATTTTTAAGGGGAGACGCTATCCATGTGTTGGGGTTCGAAGTTCCCGAAAACAAGGTGTGTGCCAAGCTGGACAGCAATTACCTGCATTTGTGAGTCTATAATTTTGACGATCTTAAAGTTCACATTGCTTTTGCAGTGAAATCTGTTTTGTATACAGGAGATTTTCAGCCCCAAAGAATGAGAATCATAAGACGTTATGAGTCATAAGATAACTTTTTTTGTTGATAGGTTTCGCTTCCACAATGCATACATTGACCCTCTGGGCTGGACCAAGCAGTCCTCGTTCACAGTAAAAAATTTCACCGCGCAAGAAATCACACAGCTACTTCAGGAGACACAACACACTGAAGCTCCACTACTTTTTATTGACTCTTTGTCTTGGGTTGTAAGACATCATGACACTGTTGCTGTCTGTCAAGAACTTCAGAAACTAAAGAAAGGTTTGTCTTCTCAGCAGAACACATATAGTTGAATCCTAACTCCTCTTCTTTAAATGCTTTACACTTTATGTGATGCGACATGTAATTGAAAGAAAGATAACTGCATAAATTGTAAGGTCTTCTGGACACAGGTGGAATGTAGTTAGTGATGTTTGTACAGTATCCCTGACAATCCATGATAATGTACTAATTAACTGTTGAATAGGTTGGCTGACACAAATGTTTCTGTTCTGGACAAACAGGAGGCTCTGTAAGGATGATCTTTGGGCTCCTACACACAGATCTCCATCAGCAAGCTGTTGTGTCAACGATAAGCCACTTAGCAAGCACTGTGATTTCTGTTAAACCTGTACATAATGCATGTTATGCTTTGGCCGAGACATCACAGCGTAGAAAATCTGGAAAAGTTATGCAAAAGGTAATTTAAGTAGCTTATTTATAAAATGGATAGTACTTGTATAAAGTTAAATTCTTCTATATTTGATTGTTCTATAGTTTTTGTAGTTTTTGTTTCATAGTCTGTCTTTCTTAGGAGGAGATGTTCAGTTTAACAGAGGACCTGATGCTGTCATTAGAGACTAAACCCAGCCAATCTGGAAATGTTCAAACAGACCTACACACTAAGCCTGAGGTGACTTCATCTGTGTTTATTTCTTAATCATATTTTTGGATGTACGCTATATAGCTAAAAGTTTGAGGATACCTGACCATGACACCAATATACGCTTGGTGCACATTTCAGATTTAGGCTGCATTCCATTCCACAGTGTACTTTAACATGTGCTCCCTACCTCCCCTTGACAAAATTCCATCATTGGGAACACCCTGCGATGTCACCTACACAGATGTCACTTCCTTACGGGTGTTACCAAGAACCCCAAAAACTTATGTCACTATAATATGGGTTTCATTGAAATATAACTCGTAAATAAATTATTAAATTCATTTTGTACCATTTACGGCGAAATTATCATTGTGTAGTTTTTTTTATATAATAAAAACGATGTATTGATTAAATGGAATTTTAGTTAAGTTAAAATATCACATTAGTTATTGTCATAATATTATGTTGTCATCGATAATAATGAGAATAAATATACAAGTCCCTTTTAGAGCTTCATTTTATTTCCGCAGTCCAGAAATTTTGCTTGTCCACGTCTGGTGAAGTGATGAACCATTGTTCCCTATGCCGTTCATAATTCCCTTTAAACTGAGCAGTTTTGCTCCCTGCGGTTTGGAATCGTACTTGGCTGAATACAGTCCACTTTCCAGGGAACTACTAGTCAATCTAGGCCTCTATGCAGGAAGTTTGAGTTGTTTCACTCCAAGCTTTATGAACCCTGCTTTGTGCACATGTTAGTGTCATGCTAGAAAAGGTTTAGGCTTCATAGTTCCAGTTAGGGATATACAATTGTTTTGTTCCAAGCTTCTGACACCAGTTTGGGGAAGAGCGATATATGGGTACGATGGTCAGGTGTCCACAGACATTTGGCTGTATAGAGTATACCCACCACAGCCCAGGAGATGAACATGTTTAACGATGTGTTTCATTTATTCTCATTAATGCTTCAGGTGGATCCAACGTCAAATTTGACCTTTAATCTACGTTTATCTGAGGTTGAAAGAGAGGCAAAGGAAAAAGTTGCTCTACCCTTTGTCTTCAGCGATGAAAAGTAAGAAAAATTAGTTATACAGATTCAAACTCTTTTGCTATTCTAATATGTTAAAATTGGGTTTACTTTATGTCTCAAGTGTTAAGATTAAGAGTGTAAAAACATACTGTTTTAACTTTGTGCCTGTTAAAGCATTACCCTTCTTTTTTTAGCAGTGTAGAAATGTCACATTGTGCCATATTGTTAAAAATTATTCAGGTAATATACACTGTATAATATGTAACTTGGTAAAACCTTGTGTTTTTTCCTTCTGTAAATAGAAAGTCTGCTCTCCTGAGGCCAGGCCGGGGTTCTGGGCGCATTATGTATGAACCTGATGCCAATGATGACTTTGATGAAGAAGACCCAGATGATGATCTTGATGTTTAAATGGACCCTTTAACTCCAGTAATTTGAATAAAAATCTGTTTTCATGCAAATTCAGACACATGATCTAAACGTCATGATTTAATAAGTATGCTTGTGGAAGTCCATGTAGGCACCTGTGCATTAGGAGAAATAACATTTCTAGACCATGGCACTAAAACACTTAACCACATGAGTGGTTAGAGTTATTTTTGATACAGCAGAGGTAATTTGGCAGACAGCCCAGCATCCAGTGTGGTAGGAGCAAATTGCTTGCTAAGTTTGTTTAGAATTGTGTAAAAAATAAAAAAAATTAAAAAATCACAATACAAATCAAATCAGGACCTAGTTAATGTGATATCATATTGAGTGATACCTGGTGATTCCTATAACAACCCTGATAAACCAGTTATTGACAAAGAATGAATATGTACTTATAAATAATACTACTAAAAAAACACATTTTTACCATGGTAAAATTATGGGCATATAAAACAAGCTACATAAATAAAATGCAAGCAGATTGCTATTTTTCAGCCTATTTATTTTGGTTATAATGGGATTAAGATATTTGTACACAATACTGGGGAAGTTTTTTCCAAATATGCTAAACATCAGTACAGTATAAAGTGCTGTACAGTAACAAGCCAAATTACTTTGTGTGGATTTTTTTATAAGGTAAACCTGGTATTATCTTTATCTTATACCATTCACTTCAGACATTATTATCTTCCTACACTGGGACTTATTTATGGCATAAAATCGAGGGTCAGCTTCATGTTAACCCACCAAAAAAAAAAGAATGAAAAACATAAAAATAAAATCTAAATCATAACTGTTAAACCAAAGCTGTAAACATGAAAATTATTTTGTAAATGAAAACCATATATTATAAGCATAAAAGCTATCTGCAACCAAACAGCTGAGTTTGCCTTTGATTGCTGATTTATAATTATGTTTCTTATTCTGCTTTCCTTTTATTTTTAAGTTCGTGTTTATGGTCCTGTCTTTTAAAGGAAGCTAATTTTGTTTTTATGTGGGGATGAGGCTTAGTGCTCATTGACCAATAAGCAAGTGATTGACATCTGACTGGACAGAGATCAAACGTGGCATCACTTCTAACCAAAAACAGACTTGTAATACAAAATTAAAATTAGCTTTTCTCTGGATTTGGTGAACAAGCAAGCAGATCTATGGACACATTACATAAACATATAGCATTGCCTCCTGAAATAAAACATTAACAGAACACATGCTTGAATATAATGAGATGATGTTTTAATTTCCTTCACGTTAAGGACAGATGTTATAGTTACTGACTATAGTCTCTGCCACTGTCCCTGTCAGCCCTTTTCTCCCTGTTGTGTTCTTTTGCTACATAAAGATTCTCCTGAATGAGATGAGAGGAAAAAATATATAACAATGAGAAATGTGATGAGTGCTTTGAGGTAAGATGGTGTTGGCCTATTTTTGGCTTTGTAGATAAGCATCACTGTTTTAAATGTGATGCAGCTACAAGAAGCCAGTGAAGGGAGCATAGCAATGAAGTGATGTGGCAGAATTTAGGAAAGTTGAAAACAATTGTGCAGCTGCATTTTGTATCAGTTGCAGAGGTTGAATGGTGTTCAGAGGTCAGAGCCTGTGGGAATAGAAATGGATGAATCCTTCTTATGTGGTTAAGGAGAAATCGGCATGTGCATGTTAGATTAGCAATATGACAGGAATAGGACAGCTTATTGTCAATGGTTACCCCAAGGCTGCTTGTATTGACCGAAGCTGAAATGTGAGATTTTTTCCAGGGAGGACAAGATTCTGACACAAGGATAAATCACTGGTGATGAACAGCAATTCAGTTTTGCTGGGATTAAATTTCAGGATCTGTCCATGAGCTGTCTCCAAGACATGCAGAGATCAAAGTGAAATTAGTTGAATGTCATCAGCATAGCAGTGGTACAAGAACCGCTGTGGCGATATTTTGCAATCAACATTGGGGTCCCACAGTCAAAATTTACCCAGTGACATCCAGGGTTGACCTATTTCCCAGCTAATGTAAAGCTTGCCTATAACATGATGTCACCACCACCATGCTTCACAGAGGGATGTTATTTTAATTACATATTTCATGTTCTCAAGAGTTATTTTAGGAAGATGTTTATTTACAATACTAGTCAAAACTTTTAATTTCAATGTTTTTCCTAATTTTAATTTATTTATACACTGTAAAACAATGCTGAAGGCATCCAAAATATGCAAAAATCACCTTTAAACAGTTGATAGTGAAATATGTCTGCTACTTATGCTTAGTAAAGCCTTCATAATGCCTCTAAACTGAGGTGCTGTTAATTGGTGATTTTTTGAGTTTGATATCTCTAAATTAAGTATTGAAGAAACAGCTATGTCTTGAGTCATCATTTAAAGATGCCAAGACTCAGCTGTACAGACATCTAGAGGAATTTCATTCCATCATCTAGGTGCCAGAACAGAAAAGAGTCTGGATGCATGTCTTTCTTGCTCCATCAGAGATGGTGTAACCAGGCGAGCATTGTTGGAGGATCGAAGGGAACATGGTGAGGTTTGTTGTGTGATTAGAGTTCAGAGGTAAGTGGGCAAGCATCAGAAATTTAGAATTTATTGCAGGCAGCTACTGGAAGTCAGTCCAGCAGAGAAGTGGGGTGGTGTGGGAGAACTTGAGAGGGTTGAAAACGAGACGTGCAGCTGCATTCTGGATCAGCTGCAGAGGACGGATGGTGGACAGAGTGCCAGGAGTGAGTTGCAATAGTCCAGTCTTGAAATAAGGGACTGAACAAGCACCTGAATAGTCTGTGAAGAAAGAAATGGGCGGATACTTCTGATGTTGATGGGAAAAATGAGACGATTGTCCAGAGTTATGTAATGTCGCCATATAATTCCTGTTATTCAAATATACTCTGTTGAATACCAGGTTCTAAAGAACCTTCTTAAAAATTTTTGAAACCCATCTATGTACCCAAAGATGACAAGCTCACACCTGCGGAACAATTAATTAAACTAAAAAAGCAACCAGTTTTTTTAATGACTGAGTTTATTGTTTGTGTCATGGCTCTGGTCACGACACCTGCAGCATTAATAGAGTTTATGGATACTCATATTCTGGTCCAATTTAAACACTATTTCCTGTTAGAAAGTGAAACTACTTAGCACTGAGTGACTGCAGCTGTAAAGAGAATTGATGCATATAAATTCATCCCATTCTCGCTGAAAAGCTTAGGGTCTTTTTTAGGTCAACTTGTATTTTTTAAATTTTTGTTCTTTAATTAGTGCTAAGTAATATAAGACAACTCATGTACCCCCCCCCCCCCAAAAAATAAATAAATAAAATATATATTTTTTTAATGATATGTTTAGCTTGTGGATGTGTTTTTGACAGGCTATAAGGGTGTCTGCTAAATGTTGTTACCATAATAAAACTCAGAAAATTAAGCTCTATATATTCTATGCATACAAGGTGCTAAAATGTGCTATGTGCTAGAGTATAATAATGTGATAATGTTTCATTTTAGGGTGATATTACTTACATCCCTTGTATGAAAGCCCAATGGAATAAGTTGCTGTATAATTTAGATCAGAAGTTTTAAACATATAGTTTAATGGAAATAGAGGCATTTAAAAAAAAAGAATCAATAGATTTTTTATGTTCTTTTATTACCTTACAGGAGGTATCAACAATGTGTAATTATAGTACCACTGTATCCTACTAGGCAGCACGGTGGTGTAGTGGTTAGTACTGTCACCTTGTACCTCCAGTGTCCGGGTTCGATTCTTGGCCAGACTTGATTCCCGTCTCTGTGTGCATCAAGTTTGAATATTATCCCTGTGCTTGGTGGGTTTCTTCCCACAGTCCAAAGTCATGCAGACTAGGTTAATTGGCATTCCCAAATTGGGATTGGCACCCTGTCCAGGGTGTACCCCGCCTCATGCCCTAAGTCTCCTGGGATTGGCTCCAGGTCTCAGTGACCCTGAATACAGGATAAAGCGGTATAGACGGTGAGTCTATCCTGTTATTTTAACAATTTACACTCTTCTGGGAAAGTGGTCCACTAGTTTTTGGCGCATGGCTGTGGAGATTTAGAATTCGTTCAGCTACAAGAGCATTAATGAGATATGACACTGATGTTAAGTGAAGGTCTGGGCTGTGAGGGTTGGATGTGCACAATTTTTTGTCCTTAAAATGCTTGTCAATTTTATTAGAGAAACAAATAAAATGGCAGTGTAAACATGGACGGCACTGTCGCCTTGCACATCCAGGGTCCAGGTTCAATTCCAACCTCGGGTCTGTGTGCATGGAGGTTGCATGTTCCAAACTGGCTGTAGAGTGTGAATGAACAAGTGAGTGTGTATGTTGGCAACCTGTTCAGGGTGTACCCCACATCCTGCCCTAAGTTCACATGCTCGCCTATTCACACAGAACGGGCAATTTGGGAATGCCAATTAGCCTAATCTGTATGTCTTTGGACTGTGCAAGGAAACCCACCAAGCATGAGGAGAACATGCAAACGTCATGCACACAGACCCAGAGGTGGGAATCGAACCCAGGCCCTGGAGGTGCGAGACCACCATGCCGCCTTTCTTATTTATACCGTCCTCCAATCTCTTGTATCCCTCTATGTATCCCTGGATTTGCTACACATTCTTCCTGACATGTGATATCTTTTCTCTTGTTTTCTTTTTCTTCCTTCATCCTTCCCTCCAGACAAACCCTTCGCACTAAACTGTACTTTAGTGATAATACAATCTCACAAGCAGGCTAAAACTGATACCACATCTTGTATTTGGACTTCAGACTAGACTACATGTGAGGGGAAAATCAAACTCTGGCACTTTGTCATCTTAATTGTCTGATTTTATCAGTCTAATTTTTGCTTTAAAAAAATTCGATATGTTTGTTTTCTTCGTAACCTACAAGGGGTGAAAAAACGAACAGATGTGAACGATTTGATTCTCGGCGGAAGTGACGTTGGTCTTGTACGTGCGCTGTTCCGGGTTTGGATTGAACCGTCTCTCAGCACCGAGTGCTTATTAACTGAGCTGCACCCTTCAGCGGTGAGGAGGGAGAAACACTGGCTTTACTGCCACGGTGTTTGGGTCGTTTGTGCTTCTGCTTGCGAGCTGGACCTTCAGCAAGTCTGCTGCTCAGCGTCCTCACTCAGCCGGGTCAGGCAGACACACCGCTAGCGGGTTGTGTGTGTGTGTGCGCGCGCGTTTGGAACAGGGCTGGAGACTATTTAAACCTGCTTCGTTCACTAAAAAGAAACCTAACTCGTGCACTTTTAGTTCCTGCGTTTTTACCCAGAGCATTATGAAAGAAGACTGATGTTCACAGCCTCGTCTGGAAACTCCAGGTTGTAAATGATATCGCGGATCTCGGAACGGTTTCAGCTCTTTTATTCTGGACTTTTCGGTGTTATGGTGGACATGCTGAAGACCCAGAGTCTGCTGTGTGTCCGCACTTTTTTCGGCGTGACGTCCAAATTATGGAGTTTATTTTTGTACATCCTCAGGAAACCGCTAAGAACAGTGAGTATCTTATATACTTTTTAAAAACAGTGCATATAGCCATGCTGTTCGCGGTTTCAGGCTACTGGCACGTACTCCGGTTTAAGACTTAACCGAAAATCAAAGTTTACACGCTGGGACAGGTGCAAAAAGCGTCTCAACACTCGCACCTGATAAACAGGGGGATAATTATACGGAAACTTCGCCAATACACAGGGCAGGTTTTGTAATTCTAACTTTCAGTTTGCCACTAAATGTGTTAAAGTGCATCTCACTCTTCTGATTGGCTAAACCCACATGCCCCGCCCACTCAAAAGCAGTACTACGCAATTACCCACTCTGTTCCTGCAATTAGAGCTCTCACACAATTCACACAGTTTGATTCAGATCCTGTACGTGTGCTATGAATTATTTACAGCTAAAAAAAAAAAAAAAAAACGAAGACATTTTGTTAAAAGTACCATTTAGACCAGGGTTCAACTTGTTTTAAAGTAGGGATCACTTTAAATTGTAAAATAAAGTCCACGAACCTCTTCATTGTAGCTTGAGTTCATTGTGTTATAAATGCAACTTGTAAATGAATATTCTGATATTTTATTAGTGTCTGAATTTTATTTGTGAATTTTACACCAACAGTTTTTCCCCCCATAATATTTAATTATTAATCACTTATATTATTATAACATTGTTTATCGTTTGTCTGGTCGTTTTGAAGTAAACCCATTTGATTTAAGAGATCAGATTAATAACAAGAAAATTATAAGAAACATCATAACTTTGATGGCCTCATGCCTCTATGGTCCGGGTTTGATTCCTAACTCAGGTCTCTGTGAGAGGAGTTTGCATGTTCTACAAGTACCTGGTGGGTTTCTTCCTGGTATTCGGGTTTCCTCCCACATGCAAATTAAATTATTTGACAATCCCAAATTACTCATAGTTTGTAAATCAGTGTATGTGTGTGTGCCCCGTGATGATGGATTGGAACCCTGTCCAGGGTGTACCCTGTCTTGTGTACCTTGGGTTTTCTCCTCACTTTTTTTCTTTATTAAATTCAAATGTAATAATAATAAAAAAAAACTTTGCACAAAGTTTCCTGGGATTGCCACCCTGTACAGGATAAGCGGTAAATGAGATGAATGAATGAATGAATGAATGAATGAAAATGATTGAATACTAATTTTTGGGTAGTCATGGCTTATAAGCTATACAATTAACAGTATAGCCATTAAAAAAAACAATCAAACAAAGAAACAGGCCTGCTAGGTATGCTACATGGACTTTATAAAAAAAAATAAAAAAGTTATTTAGAAAGCCAGAATTTTCACATAATTATCAAAAGTTATAATGTCAAGCATTATCTGTATTTTAAACTTTTTCAAAATTAAACACAAGAATGATTTCTGCTTTGTGTGCAACTGATTGTTACTTTTGTCTCTCATACTTGCAAAAAGTCGCTCATAAACAGGAACTCTCCTAATCTAGAATATCAGATAATAGTATGTCAATAATATTAAGTAAACTTATTTTGGTAAAAAAAAATTTTTTGCTGGATCAAAAGTAAAATCACAGCTATGTTTAATAGTGAATGTGCGCCCAATGTTCTGAAAACTCACAGGATTGGGACTAAACTGCTGTGTGACCATAAGAAAACCACTTGTTATTTAGACTACTCAGGAAAAACGTCTTCGATTTGTAAGGGAGCAAGGTCATATGGTCTGCTGAGCTCAGAGTGACCTTATTTCGAGTGATTGGCACATCAGGGTAAGAAGGGAAGTACATGAAGCGCTACAGCCATCATGCATAGTGGCCACTGTTCAAGCCTCTTTAGGCAGTATTTTGCTATGGTGTTACTACAATTTGGTCAGGTCTACGCTCAGCAATGTTATGTGGCAATGAAATGCAGTCAGCTGATATCAGTTGATAGTTTTTCTTCCCTGATGGCACAAGAATATCCCAGAACTCAAACAGTGAAAGTGTGGTTCTGGGAGCAAGAGGAATCATTTTCACATGTGATCTGGCCACCACATGTGTGCTGTAATCAAAGCTAAATGTGACTAAATGAAATCCAAGTGAGCGCAATGTTTTCTTTGTCCAGGCAGTGTACATTATACACCGCTATCATTTAATATTTTACTTCTGTTTATAAATAATAATAAAGGAAGAACCATCATTCATGGTTCTCAAATTGCATGTAGTGTTATTACAGGCTTTTTAAAAACTTGGTCTTAGATAGTTATGCACCTCCATACAGGTTTTATCTGCCTGAATATATTGGCTTCTGTAGCAACAGGAAACACAGAAACCACAGCAATAGTGTGTTTTCGTTTTTAGAGTGAATTAATTTCTCCTATTTTAAGACTGGTTAACAGGTTTGTTGAAATGGCACATCATTATTGCAAAAGTGGTTAACAATTTAAAGGTGAGCTTAAACCCTCGGTGTATCTTGGTTTGTGGTAAAGAATACATTATGTGTATGCCAGAAGCTGCAGAAAAGATGAGATGAAATATGTTTAAATTACACGTTCCTTCACTCATACACATCAACTACACTAGATCTATCCTGTATTAAACAGAAATTATTAATTAAAGGTGTAATTATATGCCATTTCTCAAGAGTATTGTAATCCATAATAATTTGTCTAAATATTCTAGTCTTTCCATAAAATTAAGTGTCTCATTACTGTTACACCTGTTAGACATTCAGAGCTTCTCTGTTTGAATTAATACAAACAAAAGTCAGTTGTGTAACAGTCTTTAACATGACTATTATGAAGGACAAGTGTCTCTCTCATGTGTATGAAATCTTGTTTTCTGCTTATAGCTGCAGAAAGCTTTTGGAATTTGGTCCTCTTTACTATCTTGCTCAATTTAACCCAGATTCAAAAGCAAAAATACACACTCTGCATAAGACACCAGCCGAGACATCTTTACAGTAGTCTGAATAATGATGATCACACCCTAAGGAGAATGAACTGGCTGACCATTCAATAGCTTCACACCAAATCACATATAAAATAACTGTCTTACTGTACCTGTTTAACAAGGCAACAACGGAAAATTAAATCAGTGTTAATCCTTTCCTTCTTATAGGACATTACACACCTTCATTCTTTCACTCCCCCCCCCTTTTTTTTTTTACTTTCTCATGCTGGTTCACTCTCTTTATTCAGATTGGTTGAGACTCCTGCCAGTCACTCTATAACCAGACTTCTTTCATGAGAACTGTGAAGAAACAGATGAAGAAACAAATTTCCTGCCAATTCTGACCCTGACCCAGTTTACAACAGTTTAGATACAAAATATTCTTTCATCTGACTCAACAGTATAAGTATATATATATATATTTTTTAAATTTTAAGGAATAGTCAGTGGAGGTTTAATATATATATATAATATATATATATATATATATATATATATATATATATATATATATATATATATATATATATATACAGAAATGTTGGCCACTATTAAACCGGGGTTGCAGTCAGGTTACGGTCAACATCTGAAGAGGGTCATCTGGGCTCACAGACTATGTAAGTGCATTCATTATGTGTCCAGCCGCCAAAGACTAGTACAAAACCTCCCTTTTAAAATGCCATTCACCCTGGCTACCCTTTCTGTTTGCCCCTGTATTCCCACCAACTCCTGCCCTTTAAGCTAAATTTAGCTCGAGAGTGAAGCGTTAAGGGGGAAGGAACAGGAGACAGAATATATGCCGGAGTATATGCCATTCAGAAGTGAAGGAAAAATGTGACATGTAAGGAGGTCTTTTTATTATTATTATTATTTTTTTTACCTACATTGAAATTCGAGCTCATGGCCCTTACTTCTGACTATTTCATCATTTTTGTTTTGGTCAGGGTATCATATGGCTGTTTACATTTTTATAACATGTCCAGAAGTAAAAATATAGATGAATTCATTAGAATTATTTATTAATATTTTTATTTTAAGAATTTAATTGTTTTATACTGGATAGTTTGTTCTCTGGATTCTTTAGCTTTTGAGGTCTTTAAAGTAAACAAGAGCAATTCGTCAATACCCTTGATTTAATGCATTTGAAATGGTTGTTGAATCTATGTAGTTTTACTTTTGACCAGTATTCTATTGTGCTTTTAGAAAAAAAGGTTAAATCTAGAGAGCTTAAGGATTTCTGGATGCAGAAAGAGTGTTTTGCTATATTTGCTTTGTTTGACAGTACTCTCGACTGTCGCATTTTAGGAAAAAAATTGCATTTTAGGAATTTGTACACGCTCGTGCGCACACACTCACTACCAGTCAAAAGATTGGTCATATTATCTAATTTCATGGTCTTTTTTGATATTTCTTTCCACATTGCAAAACAACGCTCAAGTCATCCAAAATGCAGGATTTTTCTCAAATATACTATAGACGATAAATTTCAAACTTGGATCAAAACTTTTGACTGGTATTGTATATACATGCATACATGGGCAGTATATAAAGTCTGTCATGTCTTGAATTGAAAATCTAAAAATATCCTTATTTTCCCCTTTTTATTCTAGGTAATCCAATATCAGACGGTGCGATACGACATTTTACCCTTGTCACCGTTGTCTAGAACCAGGCTCAGTAAGTATCTTCTTTTTTATAATTTTTTTTCTTCAATAAAAAATTGCTAAAAGTCACCTGTGAACAAAGGATGATGTCAACTTGCTTAATGAAGTTGACAGAAAGATATCTTTTCAGAACAGTTTTATTTGTGTAGCAGTGGTAACAATAGACATTGTCACAATTGTCTAAAAGTCATTGTCTAGCTCTAGATGCTGAATGATGAATGAAAAACTTTGAGAGGAACCAGCCCCAGAAGGAAACCCAGCCACTGGATCACTGTTGAACTGTGTGGCATTCATGCTGAAGAAGGCAGGGCATTTACTGGTAGTGGCTGGGTTGTTTGTTTGTTTGAGTGATTAGGGGTTGAAAAGTTGACATCACAACAAAGTTTGCAACAAGTTTGCAATAATATTAATTAAATTAGAAATTAATAATTTCTAATTTGGCACTAGATTATTGGACACAGAAGATTCATGAAACCCAGATGTGAATGGTAGTTTGTGGTTGTGATGCTGCTTTTACATGGAAATCTTTTATTGCAGGTTTCAGCAAAGGTTTACCATGTCTTTCTGACTGGCATTTAAAATAAAGATTAAGAATTCTTTAAATCATTGTGTGTAATAGTTCTCTGCTATGAAGCAACAGGGCTATTTTTAAACTAATTTTTAAAAAAATCTGTAAAGATACTAGAAGAGGATAAAATACATAACCAGCAGGCGAGTGCGTTGACGGCAGCAGATGTACTCTGTCTCACAGTAAATACAGCCGTCTATAGCGAAATGAATGGGCAGTGGTTGATTAAGACATAAAGTGAGGCTTTGTTTTGCTGTTCTGTTTTCAGCAGACTTGACGGGGTTGCTTGCGGTGATGGAAGATTTCATACTAATGCTTTATTTTTTGGTTAAAGTGTGTTTTTTTTTTAAATTAATTTTTTAAAATGTTTTTCCAGATGCAGTAAAACGGAAGATTCTAGTTTTAGACCTCGACGAGACATTAATTCACTCTCACCATGATGGGGTTCTGAGACCAACAGTACGGCCTGGCACTCCACCGGACTTTATTCTTAAAGTAAGAAATGCATTATTTAAAGTTCACATACTGTTTTAATGTGGATAAGATATTAATGACTAAGACACAACTACAGTGTTCAAGAAGCAGTGATACAATTCTGTGATAGGTCTTGGTGAATAAAAACAATTAAACTAGAACTGATATTTGTCTGATTGGTGTAAAATCATACATGGCATATATGCAGTGTTCTGAATGTGCAGTGCCATGCTGTCAATATTGTTGCATTTAGTGGTATATTGCCACATTACATTTTATATATATTTAAATGGTTTTGGCCTTATTGCACTCCATGTTGAAATGTTATTTGGAATTACACTGATCAGCCATAACATTAAAAAGCAAAAGATAAAGACCAAGTAGGTTCTACTTTTGCAGCTGGGGCAACTTTGACCAATTGGGGCATGACTTCATAAGACCTCTGTTGGTAAACTGTGGTGTCTGGCACCGGGACGTTAGTGGCAGATCCTTTGGGTGATGTGGGTTGTTGGGGTTGGACCTCTGTGGATCAGACTGGTTTGTCCGACATGTTCCATGGATGCTCAAACGGCCTAAGACAGCGGCAGGAAAAGGGCATTTCTGTGGGATCCTTGGGTGTCCATGATCCCATTTCCATTTTGCTGGTGCATAGTTAGTGATCAATTTTATTTTATTTAGTTCACCTGTCTGTGGTCATATTATGGCTGATCAATGTATTTGTCTGTACTCACTGGGCCATCATTAAACAAACAAAAGAAAAAACTGTAATGCAATTTTTTTTTTTTTTTTTTTTTACAATTTTTTTTTTAAACTAAAATTTTTTAATGATGATCAGGTATCCACATTTGTTTGGCTGTGTACATGCTTAAGCCACCCTTTATTTATTTTTTTAAAACATAAAAAAAATGTTTTTAATTGCTGAGCAAAATGTTATTAATTATGCTTCGTGCTGATATTAATAATTTTGCCATGTAGCCAACTTTAAATACATAGTATCATCAGTCAGGAATCTCAAAACAGCCTGACATACTTAACACTAATAAAGCTCTCATATTGCCTTTCTCTCTTCCTCTTGTTTTGTCTTAAGGTTGTTATAGACAAGCACCCAGTTAGATTCTTTGTGCATAAAAGGCCCCATGTGGACTTTTTCTTGGAGGTGGTCAGTCAGTGGTTCGAGCTTGTGGTGTTCACCGCCAGCATGGAAATCTATGGCTGTGCAGTAGCAGACAAGCTGGACAACAACAAGGGCATCCTAAATCGCAGATACTACAGACAGGTGACTGTTTTGAAATGGCTACCTCACTCACATGCTCATGGTGCACTATACAGAGCTCTATATAAAGCACTATAAGGAATAGTCACGAAGACACTGGGCCACAGGCCAAATTTAGACCACACTTGCATAAGGGTGCACAGCAAAAACATCTTTGCATATATGATGGAAGATCTGAATGACTTGGCAAATTCCAACAGATATTCTGTACTACTTTTTTAAAAACAACCCTATACTCTAATACTGTCCTACTTTCTATTCATCCTAGCTTTTACATTTCAAACTGAAAGAGATCTCTATTGATTGTCAAACTGTTTGTGTTGAACTATTGCACTACAAATTGGTTGACCCCCAAATAGTGCACTGTAACAGTAATGTTAGGGAATGAATTCAGACACGGCGCATCACTCATGCTGCTCACAACATGTAATTTTGCATTTATATAAAGATTAAATTACTGCATGTATTCATGTCATTATTCTGTGTCTTTTTCAGCATTGCACGCTGGATCTGGGTAGTTATGTAAAAGACTTGTCCATCATACATAGTGATCTTTCCAGTATAGCAATTCTTGACAACTCGCCTGCGGCGTATCGCAGTCATCCAGGTAAAATGCCAACCTTTTAGCCTATCCTCTGTGTATCATGAATATCTGTCTTGGTTCTATTTATTTTTGAAATATAGAGAGATACATTGTGAGGGAAGGGGTGTGTGAAAGGAGAGGCTGCATGGGTCTGAACATAGTTCTTACTGGCTACATAGTTACAGGAACAACATACTTTTTCCTTTTTGTGCTATCAGTCTATCCATGTGTACACAGCTTTTTGGTCAGCACATGATCATGTTAACTTCACATGTGTTTTGAAAACAGTAAATGATTTTGTTGTGCTTAACAGTACTGAAGTCTAAAGTATGACATTGATAGTATAAAATGAGTGGGAGGACGAATACTTTGTCAAAGTTAGACCATAATTCAACTTATAGATGATTTATAAAATGACTTATTTGGTTTAGACAAAGAGCAAGATAGAACTTGTTATCTTGCACTTCCTGCTGCCTTAAAATATTCCACAGAACTATCACTTATTTACTGACTGAGAAGTCATATAAGGACATGACCACAGAAAAATAGCTACCTTTTCCATTAGTGATGAAGTCTGATCAATGCCTTTTTTTAAATTCATTTAATTTTTTAAACTAGCGTTAGCATAAGTCATTCAAAGGAAAAGAGTTTGTAGAAATAGTTAAAAGGTTAAAGCTAAAAATAAACTGATCAGCTCTGATGTTGTCAGTGATCTTACTATTTCAGGTTTAAGCCTAGGTACACATACTGCTGAAAAAGTAGATTGGATAAAGATTAAGTTTTGTCTTAAAGCGGCTCTATCATGTTAAAGTTCACTTATAGCACTTCAGCTTTGTTATTTTAGTAGTGAAAATATTAAGTAAAAATAGTAAGTTTAGATTTCCCAAATAGTATTTTTTGGTGCAGGTGTTTTGTTTATATTGAGAAAGTAGAATATTAAATCCGGCGCATAACTGTTCATAATATTGCTTTTATTCAACATTTGGATTTCATTTATGGTGCAGGTTAAACTTCAGGCAGATACAGTGGCAAGAAAAAGTATGTGAACCTTCTGGAATTTCAATGTTTTCTGCATTAATTTGTTATAAAATGTGATCTGATCTTAATCTAAGTCAATATAATGTGACTAAAAGAATAACAAAAAAAATCTGATCTTTCATATCTTTTTATAAAGAACAACAGTAAAAATCTCAGTGCTACAGGGGGAAAAAAAACTTGTTGGAGTCAGTCAATTTTGTGCCCAGTTTGACACACGCAATACGCTGTTAAAACTTGCGGTTTCTAATCTGGCACATAACTGCTTCTTTTATTTTCAGTAAAGGATTTTTTCAGTAATCTTATATGGACGCTGGGGTTATCTCTAAAGAGTATGATTGCAACCAAACAGAAACTAAAACAAACTCACACCCTTTATTTCTCTACAGGTTGTTCAGTCCATTATTTATTTTAAGATTAACTTAAATAGATTAAACACTGGTTAGAGACGCCATTTACTGTAGCTTTAGTAGTAACACACACCGTTTGTTCTTAATTTGTTTTTTGAGAGGCACCAACATTATGATTTTTTTTTTAAATTTTTTTTATTCTCACAGATAATGCAATACCTATAAAATCATGGTTCAGTGATCCCAGCGACACAGCTCTTCTTAACCTTCTGCCAATGTTGGATGCACTAAGGTGAGGATTTGACCTAAAATAGCAAACCATAATTTTTCTGACCAAACGTCATTCTTTTGTTTTTAAGTTAAATTCTTTCTACAGATTCACAGCTGATGTTCGGTCCGTCCTTAGCCGCAACCTGCACCAGCATCAACTCTGGTGATCATCCCACCGAGAGTTACGTTTTTAACTTTGCATCCAGACTCTGTCCCTCAGTTTCGATGGCTCTTTTGTACAACACCAGCACAAGCATGATGAGGTGAAGGTCCAAAGTGAACTTAACTGAAGGAAGTAAAGAACTCTGGGGTCATGTTTACCCTTTGTGTCCTTTCCATCTTTAAACTGGAGTTCCTGCCCTTAATTTCTTCTGGAATATTGTGTGAGGACTTCACACAAAGCCATGAGCATAAAGGCAGAACTTGGAAGGAACACTTTTATTCATACAGTGCCATAGTTTTAATACGACAGACTTTAATAAATCTGTATTTCTCAGGTTATTGGTGATGGACAATGTTCTTCCATCACTGTGATTATGTGCATAAGAGAAAACAATGAGCAATAATTTGGAATTCTGTTTTTTTTTTTTTCCTACTCAGCTTTCTTTCTCCAAGTAAAGTTGTTGTAGCCATCAGTTTGGGGAAAGTCTGTCTCTTTTTAAATTTTTTTTTATTTTTATTTTTTTAACTCTTTGGCAATACTTGATGGATGAGCATTGAGACAAGACGATAATGATTGATTTTAAACAGAATGTCTGTCTAATTTAGACTTGGAGTCTCGAGTACACATCCGGATGTCCTTTAAACACGGTCTTTGTAACAACACTTTATATTTTGTTATGCTTAATGTAAGAATTGTTACGGTGTCATCTTTAAAAACCGGACTATGTAATGGTTTATGTATTAACGGGCAGTTGGCAATTTTATATGACCGATATGTTGAATGTTTTCCCCAGCATTTTTTAATCAAGTTCTCTGAATACATCCTGACTTGTTTCTATTTTTCTGAAAGGCAGAATAATTAGTGGGAAGTTGCAGACTTCAAAGGGTGAAAAAAAAAAGTTTTGTTTTATTCATACACATTTATTAAGACATGCAAGACGTAAATACCATGTTGTAAGTCTGTATAAATGTACTGAACAGTCTGCTGAACAACAGTCGCTGTTTCAATGTTGTTTTTATGTTTACCCAGGTTGATTACAAATCTGATATTCTGCTCATGTCTCAGGGCAACTCCTGGAACTCCAGTCCTGAGATTAATAAAACACGACAGTGTGACGTTTGGCTGTTTGTTTTTATTGGCTGCAAGTTAATTATTTGAGCAGACTTTTGTTGAAATGCAATATGTAACTTTTATCAGTGTAGATCAGTAAAAAGAAAAAGCTAGCTCCAAATAGGAAGACATTTAAACCTTCTTAGTGCCCTAATGCCATATGCTAAACCGTGCAGTGGCAACACAGCTGATAAAACAGAATTAGGATCCCAGGTAGCATGTATGACACTCTGCAATAGTCTGCAATATAAAAAATATATATATTTGTAGATATTTATTTGCATAACCTATGCTTCATTATATCAGAAAAAAAAATGAAGGTAAAGAATTATTGAAGACAAAAAAGAACGATTGCTGTAAGGCATTGCCTGAAATAAAATGAAAGCAAATTCAGGAGAATTGGGGCAGGTTCTACAAGATGCTCAGGAAAACTTACCAGACAATTTATTTTAACTGTCCTTACTCTTGGTTATGTCTTCGTATAGTAGAGTTTTTAAATGCAAGAAACATTTATTTACATTATACCTGATAGCATCTAATTTACTACATTTATTTATGCATTCTTAAGATTTTAACACTAAAATACATTTGGGTCACAATATGACTGTTATTTATACATTTGACCCAAATACACAGATCAGCCATAACATTATAACCACCTAGATTTTAGGTTTCCCTTGTGTCACCAGGGCATCTTTTGTTGCTGTGAGTTGTGGGTGGGGCCTCAATGGCTTGATTTGTGCTGCATTGGCTTTGTGGAGTCAGACAGGACAAGATGGCCTTTGGTCCCCACAGACATGGTTGCTCCTTGAGTGCTCATGATCCTGTCACTGTTTTGATCATTGCTGGTACTGATGGGTACAGCCATGAAAAGTAACACACAGGTGTGACCCATGTGCCACACCACAGAATGTATTTAGATATGTTGGTGGGCAAACCACATATAGATGAAAGCTGATTGTGGTAATCGTATGGGAAACTATACCTCAGTCTATAGTAATTTTGTGAGTAATCTAATAAATCCCTTTAATTTCTAAAATCTGTTTTGTATTTATTAAAGGGGTTTATGGTGTGAATAAAGACGGGTATGGATTTATTTTTCAACAGAGTTGACAAACTGGGCTAAGAATGTTGTCATACTTTTATTTAATATCTTTTTAAATGTTATATTTGTACTTTCTGTACATTCTCTGTAAATGTCTAAATTTGTACTGTTATTAACAGTCAGGTGTTTGCTACCAGTGTTGTGACTTTAGTTTTCTGAGGTAAAAAAAAAAAAAAGTTATTGATATCCAACTAATCTAACAAGTAATTTACAAATACTTTACTTTTTGATGTGATTTCACGGATATCTATTGCTATAATTTGGTGATACTTTGCAACTATTACTGTAGGTGTTGTATTTCTATTAGATTCACTTCATACATTTCAAGAATCATTTTATTAGTATGTTTTTTTTTCTTCAAAAATGTAAAAGTTTAATAGCATCATATTTTTGTATTGTGTACTGCCTGGCCATCTTATAAGAGCATTTTCACATGAGCAATATGATGAGAACGTAAAGAATTTGCACTAAACAGCAGTGTGGCCATAAAACACACACACACACACCAAAACACACACACACACACACGTACACACACGTACACACACGTACACACACAAAACACTAATAGAAACAAGGCTTCAATTGGCTAGAGACCATAAGGATTGTTGTAGTTTGGAGCAATAAAAAAGGTCATACAGTCAGATGAGCCAAGATTCACCCTATTCCATGGGCACTTCAGGGTAAGAGGGGAAGTGCATGGAGCATCCATCATGCATCATGGCCATTGTACAGGTCTATGGAGGCAGTAGTATGATCAGAGGTTGCTTCCATTACTTGGCTTTTTTATTAGACAACAGAAAGAAAGAGAATCCACCTGATCTGGTTGTGCAGATCTGAACCATAAACAGTTTGGCTATTACAGCACAGTTTAACTGTTTAGGTATTGAGTGGATTTGAACCGTCATGCACTCCCACAGGTGTGAATACCTCTAACTCAAAGGAAAGCATTGACAGAATTGGTACTTGCTTTCTTGTTTTGTTTACCTGGCTGCCAATTGGGCATGATGAAAATCAGACACAGCCCAATAATATTCCAAAGTTACAGATTCTTTTCAACTTTTTTGAAGGTGTATTAAATGTTTCAAAATAATAGCATAGATTTTAACAGTATTACAGAAGTGGTATTAAAAGGGCACTGGTGGCTTAGTGGTAGATTTCTCCCCTGCTATGCGGAAGGCCCGGGTTCGATTAGCAGCCAGTGCCCAAACCCTAGCTGCTGGATGCAGTGCCTGTCCCAAGTGCCAAGCTTGTGTGTGCTGACCGGATGGTCCACTGTGGCAACCACTTGCCGGGAGTAGCAGAAAGACCAACAACAAGAGAAGTAGTATAAAGAAGTTACTGAAAAAATACACAAAAAACTCTGGTGGCAACCCTTAAAAAAAAAAAGTACCATGGTTAATACAATAAAATTGGAATAGTAATTGAATAGCTATCCTGATTCTACAATTACGTTTAGGCCTTTATTTGTTACACATATGTACGTTAGTGCACAGTGAAATTCTTTCATTCACATGTCCGTCCCAGGAGCAGACAGGGTTAGGGGCTTTGCTCACAGGTCTAACAGTGGCAGCTAGGTGGAGTTTGGTCTTCAAAGGCAGCCTTAACTACTGTCAAATGTACTGTGGCAAGTACCGTGGTACAGAACCACAGAGTGTACCATAACATGATATATATTTTTTTACCATTTCCAAAACTGAAAAACACAATGTTTTCATTGTACATGTAAATTATTACATGGAGATGTTGCAGCTGACAAAAAGACAGGAAGCAGAACTGAAGATGTTGCGATTTGCTTTGGAATGGACAAGAATGGACAGGATTTTATATTAAGTGGAGAGTGCAGGTAGGACGGATTGAGGATAAAGTTAGAGGTTAAGATGGTTTGGACGTGTTCAGAGGAGGGATGAGGGGTCTATAGGGAGGAGATTATTAGAGATGGAGCTGCCCGGCAGGGTAGAAGAGGAAGGCCCAAGAGGAGGTTTATGGATGTGGTGTAGGAGGACATGCAGGAGGTTGGAGTGACAAAGGAAGATGTGGTAGTCAGAGTTAAATGGAAACAAATGGTCCGCTGTGGCGACCCCTAAAGGAGAGAAGAAGAAAAAGAATAAGACAAATAATGTAAATGGTAAAAATACTGGAAGTGGTAAAAAAAAAAATAGTACCTGGTTATTTTCAGTTTTGCCATGGTACAAATAATGTGTCATGGTACTGGAAATGGAACTGAAAAGCACCATTTTACCGTTTTTTTTTAAGGGAATGTGACGTTGCCTAAAAACCTAAAATTCCATTCTTGAGATCCCAGTCCTGAGTCTTCCTAATGGATGGTTCACAGTTTCTCTCTGTGCTTGTGTGCTTGTCCTCGATGTTCTACAGTTGTTTTCTTCCCTTTTCCAAAAAAACTTGCAATGTTCAACAAAGGGAAAAAAAAAGGAACTGGCAACCATGCATTATCTCCCCACCCACTGATCATGAGGGCAGCATAAACACCGACCGAATAACTGCTCCGTAACTCTCCGCGCCCCGGGGCTGTACACTGTGGGCCATGCGAAAGTAGTGCCTAAAAACCAACATAATGTAAACCATGAATAAATATTACCATTTCTACACGCCATTTTTTGTTTTAATTATCCGTTTTGTTTTTTTAAAATCTCAGATAAAGACAAAACAAAACTCTAAGTCACAGAAAGCTTCGTTGAAACTGAAGAGAAAAACATTGCTTGACGCATGCGCTGTTATGTATTCATGCGCCGTAGCCGACCGTCACATAAACATCGCTACTGCTAGTAAAACTGTCCAGCTTCGCCTTTATTAAAGATCTCCTTTTCTAAGTGACGTCTCTGTACACTAAAGAGTCTTTGACACCGAGCCGCGATGAAGTTCCAGTATAAAGAGGAGCACCCGTTTGAGAAGAGGCGATCAGAGGGAGAGAAAATCAGGAAGAAATACCCAGACAGGGTTCCTGTGAGTATAGCTCCAACAACAAACAGCTGCTCTGTGCTAGCCGAGGGAAAGTACGAGCGCGTAACCTTTGTCTTAAAATAACGTTAGACCCCTCTGTGTTTCAGTTGCGTAAGGGTAAGTTGATACGTGTGAAATATGTGTATGTATATCAAACCTGGGATTACGTCAGTCCTCGCTGAAGGACACGAACAGTTAGCATCTTACTGTTGGAGTGTGATGTGCGACGTCAGACAGGAATTGTTGTGGCAGTCAGTGTTAACACTGAAGGGGGAGAAATCCAGTCTGGTGGTTGGCCAAATAAATTATAAAATAGGTGGGACATATAAAAAATTAAGTGTGTTATCTGTAGGTATAAGCTAGCTAATGTGGCTGGTGACTAAGTCAAGTGCTAATGCTTTTGTCTTTGTTGTTGTCATACACAACGCTAAGCACATTTGTGTACTTTTTGTTATTTTTGCACTATAAATAAAAAAATATAGGTGTTTGTATGCATACATACTGTACACACACACACACACACACACACACACACACACATATGTGTGTTTGTGTGTATGCATACAAAGTATACAGTGTGTATATAAAATTGTGTGTGTATGAGTGGCCCAAAAATATAAAAATTCAAATAACTTTCTATATATATATATATATACAATGATATGATATAAACTATGATAGCACCATGGCATGATGTGACTACTGACATCTATAGAGAAAACACAATACTACATATTGCTGCCATAAATCAATTTGTGTATTCATTCAATTCAATTCAATTCAATTCAAAGAAAATCATACACACGCTCACGTTATCTCTCCCACTGATTTTTCTTCTTCCTCCCTGACCAGAGTGAGAGTATTGTCCCTTTTCTAGCTCTCACTGCACAGGAAAGCTTTAAATGGTAGGTTTATTTACACATGGAAAGCACACACAGATTCAATCTCTGTCCAGCATCAGGGATGTAAAGATTTTACTAAAGGATGTGTTCAAAAGGAAAAAATTCCAGTAAAGAAGCAGTCATCGGTGTCGTCAGGCGAATTTGGATGTCACTGTTCAGCAGTGTTGCCAAGCAGTTCTTACAAAAATTGCTTTGAATGATTTCTCATTCGACTGGTAGCGATAAGGGCTTCCATTCAAACAGATTGCTCTAGGTCGAACTCAGAAGTCAGTGATACGGTAATAGTTTTTATTTCCATTTCTGTCACAACGTGGCATATAGCGTAATCATCATTGTCACTTTTTTCAGTACTGCTTTTGCTCTACAGCATTGTTAATTATAGTATTATGGCCATTTTTCTTTGTTGTCTTCCACTGAAGTTTCAGCAGTTTCCTGTTTCACAAAATTAAGTGGTTATTTTTGACCAGAATGATTCTGTTGGTCAGTGTTTTGTTTTTCGGTTTGTTTGTTTCCCCCACTAAGGTTGCGTGATGGTTATAATCATCTGCAAGGATAGATTTGGAAGTTGGGAGTGTTAAGAATTGCAGTTGTCAGTTTACATGATAAGCCAGTCCAGAAAGAAATGAGGAAGTGCTGAAAACGTACCAAAATCTTTGTATAAATTCATGTTCATGTTTGTTTGTTTAATATAAAACCAAAAAGAATCTCAGAATCTTTCATGCTTCCTAAAAACATTTTTGATAATTTTTTTATAAATCTTGTTACATTGTAGGATTACTAGCTTGTCATTATAAGCTAAAAGAAAAGAGGTTGTGCAGCACTGTAAGAAATAGAGAACTGTTCCAGTATGTTCAGCAGTGCTGTTCTCCTTAGTCATTGACCATGTTTATGATATCGTTGCAAATTTTGCACATCAATAATCTATTGATCGTTAATAAGAAGACATTTTGTTTCCATTGAAGTTTTGTTTAAACAATTCTAGTGGCACAGCCCAAACATTATGTACGTCGTTAAGAGTATACCACCTGTAGGATTATAGAGGTTATACCCCCTCTTCCCATTTTCCCTGAAATGACGTACCCAGATTCAAATGGTCACTGTTCTCACATACTTTGGTCCTCATGAATGTGGTTTACCTAATTTGAAAGCTACAGTTTTGAAATTTTGTATAATAATTAGCGTGAATTACTGTGACAGAGTCATAGAGGCTAGAATGAAGAATTTTATTTCTGTCTGGTTTATACACATTTGAAGGTGACCTCTGACGTCTACCAGACCGCAGGCAAAAAAATAGGGGTTTCTTAAGGGCCTATATGTTATTATATTCCTGTTATTATATAGCTTACATGCCAGCATTAGGGCATTCAGTCACAAATGAGGTTATTGTAACTGCTGTGAATAACTTAAAATGCTGAAAATCCTAGGATTGTAGGATCTATCAACAATTTGTTAAAAATTAAGGTCTTTAACTAAATTACTGTGACTTGTACTATGTCTGTATGTGACTTTGTAATGTTTGAGTAAGGCATGCTTTTGTTTTCTCTATGCTCTAGGTAATTGTTGAAAAAGCTCCCAAAGCCAGAATAGGAGACCTGGATAAGAAGAAATATCTGGTCCCCTCAGATCTCACAGGTGAGCGATGCAATGTAGCAATACAGTTAAGGAGGAAAATGTCAATTCTGAAAATAACCTGTAACATATTTCCTGTTAAATAGATCATAATTGTCTAGTTAGTAGACGTCTTTAACATGCATGTAAAATGTGCACCAGGAAAATCCTTATAGTGTTGGATAAATGGCAACCTGACACCTTCTTGGCTGTTATTAATGCAGAGTGATGCAATTAGTGAAGGCATTATTCACTTCCTGACACTGCTCCAAAATAATCACTCCCTCGTTAGCCAGGATGAATCGATAATACAATTAGGCACTGTAAGGAAACAAGTGAATATATTTGTATTTTGTTCACATCCTTTGTGTGGTGTCATATTATCTGTCATTTCTGTGTTTCATTGCAGTTGGCCAGTTCTATTTTCTCATCCGAAAACGAATTCACCTAAGGGCGGAAGATGCTCTATTCTTCTTTGTAAACAATGTCATTCCTCCTACCTCTGCAACTATGGGTCTGTTATACCAGGTACGCAATAACTCAGTTGTTGCTTTTCATTCTTGCATGTTTTTTGATGTTGAATGCAGTTTCTCATTCTCTCTGTTCCTGCCCACAGTCTCTTCATATGTTGTTGTAGTTAAGTAATAATATGTTTTTAAAATTTTTTTTTTTAGGAGCATCATGAAGAGGATTTTTTCCTCTACATTGCCTACAGTGATGAAAGTGTGTATGGAGAATAGAACCAAATGGAAAAATCACTTCCCACCTCCTTTTCCTTCCTTTTACAAGAGTATATAAACCCATATCGGCAGCCTAGAGTTCAGAGCTTCTGACATCAAATGCACTTTTTCTCTTCTTTTTTTCCACTAATGTTTTTCCTTCATTCTAGTAGTTTTGGTGTTTGGCAAATGAAGGTTTTTTTTTCTCTTTATATAATTTTATTTTTTAATATTTGTTTTATAACTGGCCCCAAACTAATGCTGATATTTTGTTTCACCACTTGGCAGCAGTAGATTATCAAATGGAGCTTATGTGAAAAAGAAAAGAGTTTGTTTAGATTCTGAAATTGATCTTCGTTTCACCAAAACTAGTGAATCGTTCTCCCATAGCTTTACGTATATATTTTGGGGCATTGCGCATTTAAGTGCTGCTGACGAGCCGGTTGTTAAAACCAAACTAAGAGTGAACACTTTCTTTCTCCAATTATGTTGGTCAATCAATTTTTTTCCATACAATATGAATATTTAATGAGTTATTGCACCTGGTTCATTCTATGTAATTTGATTTAAGATTGTATACCTTAGCTGATTTATTTAGGAGGTTTCTTCTTCATTTTTTTTCCTTTTTGTTTTTGAACTCGGTATTCAGCTGCATTTCTGATACCCTTAACTTGAGGTGACAATATAAAATAAACATAGATGAACTATTACTGTATGTTTGTCCTGTTTTTACAGTAGTCTTGGTTTAGTTTATTCTCAGTTAATAAAAATAAAATCAGGAGAACAGCTTTACATTAGTCACACTATTCCATATGTCGAGACTTCAGAGCATTGTATAATGTATGTTAATTTGTTCTGTAATTACTTTAACTTGCTCAGAGTTGTTGTGGGTCTGGGGCCTATACTGGGAGGATTGGGAGACAGAAATACATACCATTTCCTTATTGACTACAATTGATCTATATATTCCCTGGCCAAAAAAAGCCAAATTTTACTGCATCAAGCAAAGAAAACAACTAAGGAGGTTTGAAATTACTACAAGCTGGTTAGAATTCGACATTCAACACATTGTTAAAAACTGGAAGGATAGTGCTGAACCGTGACCAACCAAAAAATTATCGTACCCACTGTACAAGTTTATGTTATGATCTGTGGTGACTTCAGTTGGTCAGGTCTAGCCTCAACAACATCATGTTGCAATAACATGAGGTCAGCTAATGACCTGAATACTGAATGAACAGGTTCAATCACATCAATGGAGTTTTTTCTCTCTGAAGGCACAGGCATATGCCAGAACTTGCATGAGGAATTGTTTTCACACATGGACTGCCCACCACTTTGTGTGCTGTAATCAAAGCTAATGGTGATTGAAAGTATAGTGTGTGTGACTTAAAAAAAAAAAAAAAAAAAAAAAACTGTCAGGCAGTGTATTTGCATATTTTGGGATGAAGGTAAGTGGATGTGTTTGGGAGGTAGGAGGAAACCCATACGGACAATCTAAAGAAAATGTTAATCTCCACACAAATAGGATTGAATCATGGGACGTGTGAGACGGCAACACTACTTGTTCCACCACATTGCCAGTTTGTACAAAATACTCAGTGCTAAAAGAGCGCTTATGGTTCTGTAAAAGAATGATCGAAAGATTGAAATCTCAGGACTGCCAGGAAGCCACTGATAAGGTTTTGAACAAAGCTAGCGACCCACAACATGAATAATGCTTTGGATGAATGTATCTGTGAATGAGCAGGATGGATGGTATGGGGCAAAAATCGAAGCTCATCTTCAGCACATTTATACCAGTTCCCGCTATGTTGCTCACTCCCAGTGGGGATGCAGCATTACACGGTCTGCCAAGAACCACAGTACAAATATTAAACTTGGACTGCACAGTTACTTTTAATAGGTTGCCTATAGACACATGCTCATTCACACACTATGGGCAATTCAGGAATGCCAATAAGCCTAACCTGCATGTCTTTGGACTGTGGGAGGAAACTGGAGCGACCGGAGGAAACCCACCGAACACTGGGTTGTTTAGCTAAATCATATAGGTGTGATGTTTAGCTGTTTCCAAACATTTGGCCCTGTTGTTTATAATCCTGTGCTAGACACAGGCATTAAAATGCCATCTTGAGTAGCATGAACACGACGCCTGAGCATATCAGCATTAATATTTCAGGTAGTTTATATGGTGCCTTTGAACTGTTTTTGGTTAGGCTGCAATAATTAAAATTCAACATAAGAATTGTGTACATTTTGTATGAATGCTGACAACCCGGACCACACAATAAGGACTACAAATCCCGACAGCGTCATTTTTAACTTCCGGGTTGTAGTTCGTTGTTAAAAGGGAAAATAAAAGTCTCTGCTATAAATACTATGAAATACCATGGAAACGCGACGCTTTCTCGTCTTACATTGCGTTGTGTTAGCTGTGTCACAGCTATTGGATGTAAATAAATAGTGGATATATTTAAGCAATGAATCAGCAAGTAGTAAAGGTGGTGGTTGAAGTTTATGTTAGAGCGGTAAGCTTTATCCTGACTGGCTGTTTGTATTTGTATATATTAATTTCATGTTTATTTATATGGTGAATCAATGAAGGTATTCATGTGTAAAATATGTAAAATGTGTGCGGTTTTTCTTTAACAAACAAGCAAACAAACAAACAAAAATACTAATAATGCTGTTACACAGTAAAATGCTGTATGTATGGGTTCATATTCATATCACTTCCTGCGCCCTAAGTTAGTGCACTAGCTCCTGCTAGTGAGCTACATTTTCACATTTCACTATTTGGATCTCAGCCTGTATGTAGATATACCCACATGTTTATGATTTCCCTGCTCTAACAGGTGTGTTTTAGTGGTCTTAGAGCAGAGACAGCACTAAAATGGACAGGAGCAGGGTTTAGAGAAGGTGTTTTAGACCTCTACATACTCTTTACTTGTGTTTGTAGGTGACCTGTCCTGGAGTGCATCTACCAGTGAAGGATGACATGTACCTCAGCATGTGCCTGATGAACCAGTACCGAATGTCACAATGTCTCCCAGCTGTATTCCCCTTACTGTTTAGGACAAAGATGACATTTGACAAGGTTTTATAAAAATTGAAGTAGACATTTGCAGTCATTAGGGCTAAAAAATAAAATAAAATAAAAATAAATATATATTGTGCCTATACCTTTGGTTTGATTAAATTTCTTTGCAGATATTCAAGTACGCCAGAGATCCTGCGGATGTTGCTGAAATGTTGCAATGTACACAAGGAGAGCATTTATTTTTCCTCACTTTTCCCCCTATTGATTCACACAATGATCTATATTTTGTCTATTGTTAATATGTGGCGGCATGGTGGCTTAGTGGTTTCACTGTCACCTTGCACCTCTAGGGTCGGGCCGATTCCTGCCTCTGGTCTGTGTGCATGGAGTTTGCATGTTCTCTCCGTGCTTGATGATTTTGTCCCAGTTCCTCCCATACAGATTTGTTGAATGTTGATTGGAGGTCCTACCATGTTTGTAAAAATGGGAATAATCCATTGGCCTCCAGTGGTTAGCACTGGCCTTCACTATCCCTAGTTGGATTACAGATGCTCCTAGATGGATGGATGGATTGTTAATATGTATTGCACAAACAAGCAGCAGCAATGCTTATGTAAGGATAGATGTTTTCTTTACTGCAGGTGAAACTGTAAAGCTTGAGCTCATACAACTGATCCCCCCAGGTAAATTGTTTTCTTATTATGAAACTTGATACTAAATGTTACTTTCAGGAACAGAAAAAATGGACTTTCATTTCTCTCAAAAATGGTAATTGAGATCAATGAAAGTATAGCTACTTATAATGTTGGTAATTTCTCCTTGCTTGCAGTTGGGGAAGTGTTGGCCACATATGAGGACGATGCTAGAAGTTTTCTTTTTCCAGAGCCTAAGCTGGTGCCTTCTTTTTCTGGAGAAGACCGTGAAGTGCTAATGACAAGAGACCCCAGTTTTCCTGTAGGCTACACGCTGCTTAGATTTTTTTTTTCTAAAAAATTCTCAAAACATAACCATAAAGTTCACGAAATAACACCAGCCACTTGGGATTAGTTGGTTTTATTTTATTACTAGTTAATTACTAGTGACATGCACTGATGTTCATCCAAGTAAAACACCATCACACACATGTGTATCTAACTAGGCTTACCTTCCTTTAACTTTTACTTTTAATCTTTCTGTTAACTTTTAATGCTGCTAAATAATGCTATAAATCAAACCATAAGCTTAATATAAGTTTACGTAGAGTTTATTTGATTTTATAACTAAAATGAAAATGAACATGCATTTTGTGTAATAGCAGCATTATCTGGCTCTTTCCTCATAGGGTATTTGTCCAAGGTTAGAGTTCTCCACCAGGACGAAAATCAGCGAGTGCTCTGAGAGGGATCTTTTCCAGAGTGACCATGTGGTATACTTATGCCCCTTGTCCAATGTGCATGGTCTTTAATAACATCAACTTAGATGTTGCAATTTTTTTTCCATTGTCACTGTCTCCTCATTAATTTCCAGAGAGTCCTAACAAGGAAAAGACCAAAGTCTACCAGACATCAGATTCGCTTTTCTGAACCAAGAGGCCTTAGGAATTCAGTGATCTTGAGGTCCCGGTCCCTCTCCCCATTCAAGAGCTTTGGTTCTAGCAGGAACAACTCTGAAACTGTAAATGGACATGCAAGTCTTGCAAGCTTTAAATACATGAACATTTTCTTAATACTACTACTTAAGTATTAAAATAATTACATTTTATTGTTATGCATATCCTAAAAAAAAAAAAAAAAAAAAAAACTTGATGTAAAGAGTAGCATCCAGCAGGGGGCACAATGTTCTTTACAGCTGATGTTAGGGAACTAATGTCCATTTAGAAGATAAACTGTAATAGATGAATTTACGTGGGTGGGTGGTGATAATTATATATTAAGTGTTATATTCAAAAGTACAGAGCCAAATAGCACTGGCTTTTGCACAATATGTTATAGAACAGTGGCAGTGTGACATGAGATAAACCCCGGCCAGATTAGGAAACGTTACAGTACATCTTGACAACAAGATACAAGACAGGACATAATATACAAGTGGACCCAGGACAGCACAGTATATACAACAGACATAAATAACATCTACAGGCCCAACAGTACGAAACATTGTGTAAAACAGTAAAATGAAGTAACCGTTACTGGAATAGTGTGTAAGGAGTAATCTTCCTCTTACCACCACAACAACTGGTGACTAGGCATAATTGACCACATTTAACATTTCTCCTGGGGGTTGAGGAGTAAAGTGTCTCTTGTGATGAAAAATTTTGGGGTTCAAAGTAAGAGCTAAGTGTCTGTTCTTCGGAAATACAGTAGGAAGTGAAGCAAGCATTCCCCTCTGCTTTTTTTGTAATACTTTTGGAGAAAACAGGAATAGACTAAGCAAGGAGTCTTATTAAATTGCTTAATAATTGTTAATAATTTTACAATTATCTTTAACATTCTGCAAAATAGAATCCCTTTGTGAGCAAGTCCTGACACATCAATGAACCTTCTGTTTGTTCATTAATTTAGCTCCCTGATGATAACTCCTCAGACACAGATGATCTCCTTGGCAACACAGAGGATCCATCCCAGGATAATCACCCTTTGGGATATAAGGGATCTCCCGGCTCAGTTGCACTAAGTCACTCCAGAATGACATACCCAAAGCTGAATAGGTTTGCATGAATGTTTGTGTGTTTTGAATGTGCTTGGATATATATATATTTTTTTTCAAAAAAGTAAAAACTTTTCTTTTAGCAATATTTTGCATGATATCAGGTTGCACTCCTTTTGTCTTTTCAGATTTTCCACTCCTGGAGTGGAACATTTGGGTTTGAGATAAAAAAGATAACACAAGATTATTAATCCTTTAATATCCTGATTTTTATATCCAGATATGTTAAGCAACTTGACATGTTAAAGAACATGACACATTTTATGTTCTAAGGAATGTTGAGCGCATGTAATCAAAAACAGCAGATCATGTAGTTGGCATTCTGTTTATTGTAGCCCAGGTGTGTCTGTTATTTAAGCAATAAGTAATTCAGAGTTCTAGAGGAATTGAACAAGCATTGGACAGAGACAGTCCAACAATTAAAAATTTCCTGTAAAGAAGAAGAAGAAAAAAGAAGCAATAGTGTACTAAGAACCAGACATCAAATAAGTCGCCTACGGAAAGCAACATCATCTCATGACACAAACATTGTGAGAACTGTAAAAAAGAACCTTAAAATAGCATTCAGTGCCATAATTAACAATTTCCAAAGGGCATCTGTAAAGTATGTAATGTGATATTATCACAATCTATCATTCAAAACAAGACTTATAGAGCAGAAATACTCAAGGCATATCACAAGATGCAAACCACAATTAAGCTTTAAGAATCAGAAGGGCAGACATGGAAATAGAAAACATACGAATGAGCCACAGAAGTTTTTAAACCAAGAATAGCCTGAACCAAAGAGACGGGAAGGCACAAGTGTGGAGAAAAAAAGGATTTGCGTATGTGCCATGACAGGCAAGCTCATTGATCAAGCATGGAAGAGGTCGTGTCATGGCTATAGCTTTTGTGGCTGATTCTGCAATAGACTCAATAACCTTTACTGATGATGGTGTCAGCAGAATGAAATCAGACGTCTATTTAAACAGTCTGGTTGCCAATTTCCAGAGAACTACATGTAATCTATTGCATGGCTTGGGCTTTCATGGCTACTTCCGGGACACCATCACTAATCTTTATTAGAATATAACTCAGAAGTCTACAGAAACATTATGGTTGCAAATTTACAGAGAAATACAATAAATCAAATCTAATTGGGAGAAACTTCATCATGCTGTAAGACACAATAAAGTCATAAGGCAGAAAAAGTAGAACATTTTAGATAATCAAAATCAATCATCAGGTCTTAATCCAAATCAGCATTCACGTCACGAAAAGGATGCATAAGATAGAAATCCCCCAAAACCAAGAACAACTGAGAGAAACAAGCCTGGAACAATAAGCAGTAAAATGAAGAATTCAAGAGCTTAGTGATGTCAGTGGTCATCAGCTTGACGCGAACAGTAATTATTTTTAATTAATAAACAGTTATCAATTAACGGCTATTCCAGGCAAAGAATACGTGACCAATTATGAAATTGAATATGATGTTTAATTTACTTAAGACTATGTGTTCAAAAGTTGGCACGGTGGTGTAGTTGTTCGTACTGTCGCCTTGCACCTCCAGAGTCTGGGTTCGATTCCCGGCCAGGTTCGATTCGCGTCTCTGTGTGCTTGGAGTTTCCATGCTCTCCCCGTGCTTGGTGGGTTTCCTCCGGGTACTACGTTTTCCTCCCACAGTCCAAAGACATGTAGGTGGCATTCCCAAAATTGGCTGTAGTGTGTGTATGTGTGTGTACCCTGCGATGGATTGTACCCCGCCTTGTGCCCTAAGTCTCCTGGGATATGCTCCAGGTCTCCCATGACCCTGAATACATATCGATACAAGTGGTATCGATAATGAATGATAGTATGTGAAACTCAAAAAACAGGAACAGAGTGTTCTGCCACCAAAGGTGCCCTCTTCTAGTTTGGAAATGTCTGTGAATAATTGCTGAAATTCTGATCTCTCATCTCATATTCATCTTTTGGTGTTAAACCTAAATGTCTTTATTGTAAAGCAAAAAAAGGTCCTGTTCCAATATTTTTGAAGGGAATTGTATAAACAGTTGCCTCATGTTGGCTTGACTTTAATAAAGGAAATGGAGCTTTACCTTCTGACTGATACAAAGCAGACATACGAAAGATTAACAAATAATGAATTATTACCTCCATGCTGAAAACCTCACCTTATCAACAATAGCTTATTTTTTCTTTGTTAAATATTTTTTTATCTGTTTAATATTAGGCTGAGAATATGTGGAGACTCTGCCATGAAGTCTTTGTTAATTAGCTGTTAATATGAAAATAATATTGTATTAGAACAAGTATGTTAAACAGTTGCCTTGCAGTCATCAATTTGTTAAATATCGCATGTTTATTTTAGCAGTTCTTTCCTGCACACCCCGAATTCATGGGAAGTGGTTCAGGAGCGAGTGCGCCATCTCCTCACCTCTCCCCAAGCTGTTCACAGACTTGCCTATGTGAGTAACACACATTAACACGTTCAGATGCCACATCTGTGCTATGTTACAGTACATGTTCTTCCCCTCTGATTGCAGGGTGCTACGAAGTCTGAAAGAGATGAAGTGTTAGAACGCAGGTCCATATCACAACCCCTCAACTTTCTGAAAACAAAGGTAAATGGCTGTTTATTACATATAATACATAGGCACACTGATCAGCCATAACATTAAAACCACTGACAGCTGAAAGATATTGATTAGCTCATTACTGTGGCATGTGATATAGGGTAGAATATACTGGGGCAAGTAAGGGTTCAGTTCTTAATGTCGATGTATTAGAAGGAGGACAAATGGGCAAGTCTAAAAATCTGAGTGAGTTTGACAAGGTGTTCAGTCTTTCAGTGTTGTGTTAGTTACTTATAAAAGTAATAATTTACAATTACTTGTTACTTTTCACTAAAATTAATATGTTACTATTCTTCAGTAATTTGTTACTTTTGTGTTCATCTTAAATTTGCTATCCCTTCTGAAAAGAAAAAGATTTTTTTTTTACCCTACTATATATGAGTCAGGATGGTGGCAACAACACACGAGGGTGGATATAGTGGTGATGCAGGAGCAGCTATAGAGTGCTACCAAAACATTTAACTAGAGCATGGCCATAGCCATGCTAATATCTTGGTCAGAGCTGGTTTAGTGATACGAAGGGGACCGACTGAATATTTAAGCAGGTGGTTTTGATGTATATTTATAAGTAAGCGAGTATGTGTTCAAAAAAGTGAACAGTGTGAAAAAGTGAGTGGTTATCAGGAACAGAGTGGTCTGCCACCAAAGGTGACCTATTCTAGTTTGGAATTGTCTGTGAATAATTGCTGAAATTCTGATCTCATCTCATTTTCATCTTTTGATGTTAAACATAAATGTCTTTATTGTAACAAGAATGCATCAATAAAAAAAAGATTGCATTAAAAAAAGATTAATTATAAACATTTTTCATTACAAAATATTACACAATTATATTAAGTATACTTTATATTATCATAATCAGTTTACTGAATCAGTTCAGGAAGCTCTCTCTGAATTAAATGTTCTGCTGCTTTTTAAGGTGGATATCTGAAGACTGTTTTTTCTTTCTTCTTCTTGAAGCAACCAAAGATCTATAATAAGGTTCAACACTGATTAACTGTGAATTCTGTAACATATCATTCAGGGGGTGTGCACTTGTGTGTAAATGTGTGTATATGTAACTATTCTTAGATGACATATGAGAATAAATCATTAACATGTGGTGCGTAACTTACTGTCTGTGATGGTCAATTGATTTATCAGTGTAAACATTTCAATTGCAAACAACAACAACAACAACAACAACAAAAAAAGGTAAAGAAAAAAAATTGCAAGAAAAAAACATGACAGAACGTGATAAATTATAATATTTTCTTATTTAATAACACACGCAGTTCTTCATTAATTGAATTCAGTATACAGAGAGAGAGAGAGGTGCCTGAATCTGAGCAAAACTCAGGTGTGTCACTCACAAAGCCATTAATAAGCAGTGATGTGGAAATCTCTATCTAATGTTGCTGCATAGAGTAATAACTCAATAAATTGAAATAAAAACAGATTTTTCCCAGTTTATGCATTTTACAGATGATTTTCATAAAATCAAAGGGGGCTCAGTGGATAGCACTGTCACCTCTCACATCCAAGGTTAGGGGTTAGATTTTTTGTTTTTACCTCAGGTATATGTGTCTGTGTGTCTGTGTGTATGTGTGTGTGTGTGTGTGTTTCTCCATGTATTCTGTTTTCTCCCACAATCCAAAGATGTGTTGTAGGGTGACTGGCATTTCCAAAATCCGTATGATTTTTTGTGTATGTATGTATATATGTTTGTGTGTGCTTCTTAAATGATCACTAAATCAATGAAGTAAAAAAACAGAGTACACACACAGATTTGATGTATTTTATTCATCTATTGTTTACATAACATGTTGAGATATACAAGTAAGCTAACGGACTGTAATTGATTGAGACGTTGACAAAAATGTGCTTTGAACAGCCTATACAGTGTAAATTCTGGATCACCATAGTTGACTATAAATCAGCCATATCATCTTAACAATGATATTTTCTCTGCCTGGCTCACAAATCCAAAGTTGTATGTGAAAATCATGTAATAACAAAATAATTTGATTGGCACTAATATAGTAAACCTACACCAAATGTAGTCACATTGATGGGAATATTTAATAACACTTTGTATTCTCTCTGCACCTGCGCAAAGTGTCTCACTTTACACACTGTTTCTACCAATTAGGAAAATGAACTATTCGAAAAAAGGATGGGAATGGCTCCTCTCATTGAGATTCTTAGAAAGTCAGCAGTGCTCCTCGGTTATAGCATGCTTTGTATGCATGGGAGGAGGAGTCCATTTGCCTTCATCCTCCCAGATCGATGGCATTATCATGCGATAATGGCACTGTAAAATAGCTACTGAGAGGAAAATGAAATGATCCAGGATTCATTCATTCTTCGAAGGCCACATCTGAGGTGTTCATCATATTGCTTCATGCAATACTTCATTAAATATTTATAGCTTCCTTCATACGAAAACATTTAATTTGGCACAAGTTAGAGATCTAAGATGCTCGTAGCTTATGTTTCAATGACGAGTGTTCGGGTAAGATTAATGATTTGAGGGAGAGATGCTAAAAAGTAACCCGCTAAAAGCCATTTACAAGGCTGAGCAGTACCATATTGCTTTTTAACACTACAGGTCATATATAGGATAGGTTTGTTAAGGTCATGCTCTTTGTTGCAGTACATACACTATACACAAATCTGCTTTGTTGGCACAGTAAAAATCACGCATATTAACATACTTCTAAAGCAGAACAGGTTTCTGAGCATTTACATGAACAATTGTTAGTATTAAACCATTAAAAACCACAACGCAGGTAAGAAAAATGTTTAAAAAGTGCCTTTGCATATCTCTTAGCAACAGGACAACACATTTGGAAGCACTCACATCATTTTCCCCCCCTCCATTCCATGAATAACTTGGCACAAAGAAAGTAGTAGTAGATTCAGCACAGTAATAGGGCAAATTTGGGGAGAGAACAGTAATGACAGCTACTGACAATGTCTGCATTTGAACATGTTCTCTGGAATGAGCCTCCCCCCTTGTAATGGCACTGATTTATTCTTTTTTTTTTATATATACCTCTGAACTCTTCTAGAGGATTCAAAAGTAATTCGATCCCATCAGCCATAACTGACTTATGACTAAAACTGTGAGGTCTCTGTGAAGGAAATCGCATCACTTTTGTCCACAGTGAAGCCGCCATTGACGTAGGATTTCTTCTCGCACTCTTCATCATCCAGAGTTGTTTCAAGGGCGAACGGATTGGCCACATCTACATCAGAGGTAAGGTCCATCCTTTCCAACTCTTGCTTTGAGAGCTTCTGGACTATTCCAGCACCAAAGGCATCCCCCAGCACGTTGACCATAGTGCGGAATCGATCACTAAACAAAAGAGTCGAAGAGAAAGAATAGAGGTTTCTTAATGACTAATATATAGTTGACAACATACAAACTGATAAACAATAATGCAAAGAATGTTAATACACATAGATTGATCTGATTTGTGTTAGTTTTAAGCAGATTTAATTTTCCTTAATATTTATAGGTATGAGGGGGTCTGTCCTGTTTCCTTGCTGTTTCTTAAAAATGCTAACTTTCCAGTCCAGGCCACATGAGTATACTTTTCCTCTCAGAGCCCAGGGTATTAAGCTCTAATTTCCCCCTCAGATGGCAACATCGTCTGAGGATTAGGAAAGGTCGGCATTCATGTGGTCCATTAAACCACCTAATGCCAGCCTCTAAGTCTTAACCTGAATGAACACCCTCCACACACTCCCTCTATACTAAAGAGCATGAGATGCACAAATTCTGAGAGAAGAATGCATAAAAAAATCTGCAAAGCCTGACTAGTCTTTCCTGACATCAAGTCTACATAATTACTGATTTGTTGGCATCTGTGTTTGAGTAAAATTAAAACTATAGATAGAATTATTCTATCTATCTATCTATCTATCTATCTATCTATCTATCTATCTATCTATCTATCTATCTATCTATCTATCTATCTATCTATCTATTTCGGACAGAAATTGTCTAAAAGTGATTTAGGTATGGTTTAATAATATACAAACCAAAGATATCAATAAATTAAATACAAATGAAATTATATACAGTCCATCACTTCTGAATATATACTTACCACTCAATACCCACTTTATTAGGAACACCTTTACACCTGTACATTATAACTATTATCCAATCAGCCAATTAATGTGACAGCAGTACCTTGGATATATACTTATCTTAAGTCAACAACTTCAGTGAATATTCATATCAAAACATTAAAAATGTGAGCTCCATGAAACTGATTGTGGCATGGCCTTATAGAGCTTCTTCATGACTGGCTGATTGGATAATAACAGGAATGTACAGATGTATATACCATAAGTGAAAATATGTAGGTGTTTGCTAAGATGTGGACAGTGAGTGGATGCTGCCTAATGAATGGGAAATGAGACATAAATGAGACATTAAATATTATATAACACAAATCAATCTATTTAGATTTTTTATTATTTCAGTGACCTGGAAGACTGAGTACATAATGTATATTATTCCCTAACATGTTATCTACAACTCCTTGCACATCATGTGTATCCAGTCACTGTTCTGATTTAATGCTGTTGTCTTTTGTGATGGCTGATTAAATGGAACGCAATCTGATTCTGATTAGTAATTCAGATACGCACATGAGCCAATCAACAGCCACAATGAGGGTGACATCACTGGCAGGAAGGCCCACTGCTGTCAGCACGATCACCATGGTTACCAGTCCAGCATTAGGAACTCCAGCTGCTCCGATGCTGGCTACTGTCGCTGTAATACTGCAGAGGTAGCATTAATTAAATTACTGCTGAGTCTACTGGTTTAGAAGAACAATATACAAATGTTTAAAATGAATGACTATTGCACTAAAATGCCCATTAACCAATTTCAGTTAAGAGTGCAAAGCTACATGCTGAAATTCTATCCAGATGTGAATGGAATTTACTCTATACTTACCTAATTGTCACTATTTGTCCCACATCAAGGTCAAGACCATTTAACTGGGCAATAAATATGGCCGCCACTGCCTCATAAAGTGCTGTACCGTCCATGTTAATGGTGGCCCCCACTGGAAGGACGAACCGCGTGATCCGCTTGTCAATCCTATTATTTTCCTCTGCACATCGGAAGGTGACTGGTAAGGTTGCAGAGCTAAAGGAAATCAAGTTCGATATTTAATTCAATAATTCTATGTCCCACTTTACAGTTTAGAATATTTCCACTTAAAGTAACTCTCTAAATTTAATATATCATAGTGATCAAAATAACTGCCATCCCTGCCATCATTAGGTTCATCTATATTATTGCGTTAAACATCCACCAACTCATTCTCACCTGCAAATGTATATACTCAAACCCTAGTCTTCAAATTCAAATTTTATTCAAATTCAAATTTTATTTGTCACATGCACAGTCATACACAGTACGATATGCAGTGAAATGCTTAGGTCTTGGAATATGACAACTTGGTAGCTGATTGTGTTACACACCAGCTTTATCTTCTTGACAGTTTAACCTTTGATAAGCACTTACATTTCACACCGTTGAGACACAGTGGAACACATTAGAAGCTGAGACTCACCTTGAGGAGATCATTAAAGCTGTTACCAAAGCTTGTGCCATTCCCAGAGCAAACGTGAAGGGATTCTTTCTTACAAAGACGAAGTAGATAAGGGGAAGAAATATAATGGCATGGATGGCAAGTCTGTAAAGTCAGAAATGGTATGTATAATTATTGAGCATTTTTATGTCAGGGTAGGATAAATGATCTGCCTTTTTTTGCATTACATTTGAAAAATGTTCCACAGATTCATTGCACCACTGGCAATTAATATTAGCGAGGCTAATGGTGGGGAGGTCTGGGGCACGGTTGGCTTTCCAACTCATTGCAGAAGTACTCGAGTTCTTTCACAGCACACTTGGCAAACCATGTCTTCATGGAATGTGCACAGGGGCTTTCTCAAGCTGGAAGTGGTTTAGGCTCCTTTGCTCCAATGAAGTAAAATCATAATGCTACAGGAATAAGAGACATTCTAGATGCAACTTTGTTGCCAAAGTTATGAGTCAGACCTACTGTACATACACTATGGGTTGAGGGTGTACACAACTGGTGTCCGTATAGGGAACAATATGGAAATTTATTTAGCACTTTATATTATGTATACAAATTTTGTTGAATAAATTTCAGCTTGTGGACTATAGGTATGAAACATTTTGAGGTTTTGTTAACAAAACGACTATTTTTCCATATCTTTAACTAAAAGTGTTTAGGAAGAAGCCCTATATATACTGTATCTGTCTGTGTAGCTAGCTAACTAATGTGTCATGCTTCCAAGAAACATCTCGGAAGCAAGTTGTTGCACAGTGGATTAGGGAGGAGTGCTCACTTTTACCCTACAATTTTAACAAGGTCATGATAACACCTTATTTATCTACCCAACCATGTGAGAGTCGAGATGTTCTTGGTATGACTCAGCTGCAGCAGTGCTCTAGCCTCTTCTTTTCCACTTGAGTTGGCCGCAGCTACAGAATCTCCTCACGGCTGTTGGGTCAGCAGCATTATTCATGTCATTGAAAATTTAGGGGAGCGTACACCCATCGAAAGGTCTTATTACTGTATCTGCAGGTTGAGCAATTTTAAAAGTCCTTGGTTCTTATCTGGTCAGGGACAGGGCCAGCCAATATAACACAATATTGTGGATGAAAAGGCTACCGTGACTGCAGTAGTAAATCCACTACACTGACAATCAATAAAGGAATGTTAGGATTTCAGCAGATACTCACCCACTAAGCACAGTCACCATGTACAGGCCCATTTTCCTGAAGATATCCCAGTCCTCTACCTCAATTATCTTAGCAGCAATCAGAAATAAAATACCCACTGGCATGTAGCTACAAGGATGAAAACAACAGATTTTCATCAGAACTTAAGATGTTTGATCATCTTGCGATGTTTGATAAAATAATTTATTATTATTATTATTATTATTATTATTATTATTATTATTATTATTATTATTATTATTATATAGCATAGAATAAGGCATTGAAGAAAAAAATGCACTAACCACATAATGATGTGTACCAATCTCATAGTGGCCTCATTCAGGGCATCAAAGAATTCCAGCAGGATACGTCCCCGTTCTCCCATTTTACCAATCACCAGGCCAAATGCAACACAAAACACAATAAGGCCGAGAACATTGATGCCGTCTGTGTACATGCCCACGATAGTGTAGTCTTTGGTCAGGTTCTGTTAAACATAGGCAAAAAGACAGAAGACAAAAATCAAACTCAAATCAAAATAAATGAATCAAAACAAATAGGTAAAAATCTATATTTTTAAGATTTGTTAATAAAACTATGTTTGGGGGAAATGCTATCGTCTACTTTACCTGTGCAACAGTTGCCAATATGTTGGTTAAAGGTGGGAATGTTGTTGTAACCAAATTGCTGTCATTTGAAACAGGCAATTCTATCTCCTTGCGCTGGGTCTTGTACTGAAGGAGACATATACAAGGTTACATAGTCCATAGTACATCCATCCATCCACTCATCCATCCTTCCATCCACTCATCCATCCGTCTACTCATTCATGAGACCATTTACCTGCTGAAAACATGCCTGCACAAGATTCTCTGGAAACATGTTCCTAGTAAAATAAAAAGGACCAGAGTTGAGTTTTCATATAACATTTTATCTCAGATTAGTATTAAATAGAGACGGCAGCAATAAAAATACCCAGGATCCATATCCTGGCCAGCACCAGCAACATACATATATACATATATACATACAGTACAGACCAAAAGTTTGGACACACCTTGTCATTCAAAGAGTTTTCTTTATTGTGTTCTTTAGCCCAAACGCGTCTCTTCTGCTTGTTGCCTGTCCTTAGCAGTGGTTTCCTAGCAGATATTCTACCATGAAGGCCTGATTCACACAGTCTCCTCTTAACAGTTGTTCTTGAGACGTGTCTGCTGCTAGAACTCTGTGTGGCATTGACCTGCTCTCTGATCTGAGCTGCTGTTACCCTGCGATTTCTGAGGCTGGTGACTGGGATGAACTTATCCTCCGCAGCAGAGGCGACTCTTGGTCTTCCTTTCCTGGGGCGGTCCGCATGTGAGCCAGTTTCTTTGTAGCACTTGATGGTTTTTGTGACTGCACTTGGGGAGACTTTTAAAGTTTTCCCAATTTTTCGGACTGACTGACCATCATTTCTTAAAGTAATGATGGCCACTCGTTTTTCTTTACTTAGCTGCTTTTTTCTTGCCATAATACAAATTCAACCTCTTTGAATGAGAAGGTGTGTACAAACTTTTGGTCTGTACTTTACATACATACATACAAACAAACAATAAAATAAAATACATATAAAAAAGTGGGTCTGATAGCAGAGAAAAGAAGGAGAAGATAATTTCTGGTCCTGTAATTAATATGGCCTGAACTATCAAACGATGAGAATATGGGAATGTAAGGCTGGTTTAAAGAGTCCATGAACTATTAAATATGGAACTACCATATGAAATAACAAGCTTAATAATAAGCTTAATAATTTTTAAATGAAAAATTGATATTAGGTGACACCCAAGGTTTCAATATCAGTATCCGAAAAAAAAAAAGATGCCATCTCAAATCAGACAAACAATCAAATAATACAATTGTCATTAAGCATGAGAAATTCTCAAATAATAATATCTATTTTCCTTTAAAAAAAAGGAAAATAGATATAAATCTAGTTGTTTTATTCTCACAAATAATGGGATACCTGATAAGATCCAACAGAGTGTCAGCAGTGGTGACATTTGGCGTGGATCCAGCTCGGTCAATGTTGTCTGCTGTCTGAGAGACTCCAGGTTTAATAGTTGTTACCAAGATTATACCTGTTGGGAATATTGGAGTTTGAAGTGATGTGTTTTAATGTAGAAGACACGAATATTTTCTCCATCATTATCATCAAGCTGGTTGTGTTTTTGTTCCTCACCAAGAATGACAGCTATGATGGTGGTGGAGAAATAGTAGACGACTGCACGGAGTCCGATGCGGCCTGACACTTCTGAATCCAGAGCTGCTACTCCTGCAGAGGAAAGGGTTTATTGTTTATTGGTTTTTTTTTATTTTATTTTTTTTTTTTTAGTAATGGTATTGCCATTAATTTGAATAATAACCCCTGGTAATAAATAAATGCAAAAATGTGCAACACAGATTTATTTGCAAACCAAGGAGAAATGTATTATGTTGCAATTGGATTTTTACATACTTTGACTATGATTATTTAAAGCAAGCCCATAGATGAACATTTTTGTAATTGGGCTGCATTCTTTTTGAACACCTACTGTACATTGGCATTTGTATTTATGGAATTTAGCAGACGTCTCTATCATCCAGTTTAAATACTGGTTCCCTTGTTAGTAAGAGTACCATGAGTCTAAAAACCCTGTTGGGTAGATTAAAGGCCAAATGAATCCTATGAGAATGATTAAGATGCTCCAAGCCCTATTTGTTTCACACATCACATACTGGATAATGCAATACTAGCATAATGATTAACAAACACTTTATTACTAGCTCAACTTGTTTGTAATGTACGGTTGAACTAGAATATATACATTTCCTGTTAGTTCCACAACATGGTAACTAATTAAATAAAAGTTAGTAAGCGCTTGCCTTGACTACATGTTGATTCTGTTTTTTTTGTTTTTTTTTGCCTCTAATTACATTCTGACTCTTTGGAAAACTAATATTGTACTAAATAAGGAACTAAAATATGAAATACTACAATTTACTAATGCTTGCTACATTACAGAACACTACTGCATAGACTAGTAACTTACTCAGCAGTGTATTTTAAAACATACACCACTTCCATAAAAAGGAGTAACTCCATCTAAACTGGAAGCTGTAATGAAAATTTCAGGTTAAAGCTACACAACAGCCACAAATACCATAATGAACATAAACAATTAATTAATATAAAAATACTGAGTTTAATAGTTCATATATATATATATATATATATATATATATATATATATATATATATACACAGGTTTTTAATTTTGATATGAGATTTTAAAATGCATTTCCAGACCTACAGTATAGTACTTATGTGATTTAAAGATTAAGTAGGAAAGCTACCTTCCACAGTATTTCCATGAAACAAACCTAAGTACTTAAGCAATATCACACGAGAAGGAGTGCTGTTGTACTGTATTTATGTTAAGGCTGTAGGCACGTTGGTGCAGGTTCTGGGGTTATATCCCAAATAACGTTAAATGGAAAGCTAGTGCACTAGGATGTAGAATCCCTTGTTCCACAAAACAAGTAGGGCCCTCGATCAAGGGTTCAAGATGGATTTGGGATCCAGGTTCAAAGGCAACTCAGCACAGCTTAGACACAATTACTATGGAGACAACGTGTAATTTATACATAATGTACATAACATTATTAGATGTTTTTTTGTGCTTCCATGACTGGTGTTGAATGTGGCTTTTGACAGGTAGCTGCTCCCCCCTCCCCCCTCTTTCCTACAGTATACTGAGGACCATATCAGCCTTTTCTTCACAGACAGTTAGTGTAATTAATGATTGTTTGAACACCTGTGACGCGGTGTGATACATCCCTATGTTGTTGTGCTCTATTATAACCACTCGTCGAATACTACTTTTCCAATCAGATCACTAACTGTTTTGTAATTTTTTTCAATCTGGAAATAAGCTCCACACCAGTTGAAACATTTTCGCCTTTTTTTTTTTTTTTTAAGAAAAAGAAAAAGTAAGAAAAAGTAGTTTACATAGTAGTTTTAATAGAGGAGGTGGGATTGTTTTAGAAGACCCGTCCGATATTTGCATTACAGTTGCAGATCACTTTGCAGACAGCACAATTTCATGTGATCACTTCCATTACTTGATACATATATTTTCTTTCCAGTTTTTCCATTGCAAAAAAGGTCTGATGCATTACCTGTTAGAATGATCATAAAGACTAGATTGTTACCTGTTATCATGCTGGAGATGATGAGGGGTAAGATAACAAGCTTTAGCATTCTCATCAGGAGCTCTCCAGGGAAGCCAAAGTATTTCTTATCAAGGTGTGAGAGTGCAGCATACTCCCTTACTAACACACCCAGGCCAATTCCTGTAAGCAGAATGTGAGACCCAAACACACACACACACACACACACACACACACACACACACACACACACACACACACACACACACACACACACACACACATAGAATTTCTTAATAAATACTGTACGCGTAAAATACCGAGAAAGCATTAACACATTCCCAGAACTTTATCTGGTCGATAAGTCAGAGAACGATCACTTCAGGGAGACAACTGTTTTGCTTTTCACTGAAGGGCTGTTCAAATCCCAAACATGCTGTTAATGAGAAAATCTTTTACAATGTTCGTACAATTTATTGAGAGCAAAGTCATCAAATGTGCACACGGCTCTTTACCCAGACAACACTGTTCCTACTTTATCAATAAAACGAGCACCGAAATAATTACAAGTTCTGTTTAATGACTCATGCTGAAGCTTGGGATGATAAATGCTTATGTGAATGAATTTCCTACACTGAATTAAGGTCACACTGATGAAATACTGGGAAATTCCTGTCCTTGCATTAAAAATTTTGACAACACACATGAGTAACTTTGAGCTCCTGAATGAAATGATTTGGTAATGAAACACCACAAGGACTTCTCCTAATCTTAATGTAAATAACATTATTGTGAAGGAATTAGGCTAACTGCATAATCCCAGCATATGAAATTATGACACTTGATTAGCCTGTCATATATTGCTGATAGTATTATGTGGTACGTTATCACAGGACTTTTTTATTTTACAACCATATGTGACATTTATACTCCTTGTAAACGACACTTCATTGTTTTTGGTTACAATAATCAATTATAATCATGAGAAACTCCCTATGAAATCACAGAATCATTATTATTAATGAAGTGCTAGAAATGTTAAAATGTTGCTTGATCTCAAGCTATGACACTGAAAATCTCCAACCCAGTGATATCTATTTTTATTACTGCACAGATGAACCATAAATTCTTTGCCGTCCATAAACAAGACTGAGTTGCTGCATGGTTTTACAACCTGAACTCAGCATACATTCTCATTTACAGTATATGACGTTTTCTTAATATGCCATGATATTTGAGGAAAACAATGGCTTAGCAGGAAGCATCGATGCCTCACAGGGTCCCTAAATTGTTTCTGATCTTATTTGGAGAATGTGTGTCTGATTCCTTCAGGTTCACCAATTTAATTCCAAAAACATGTAAGTGGACTGGAAACCTATGTCCTGTCAATGATTGGCATCCCATACATGGTGTATTCTACAGTAGTTCCCCATGAGTTTCTGGGATTAGGCTTCAGATCTACTATAACCCTGATCTGACCAAAGTATGACAATTTGAACAATTTCTAATGTACTGTACATACTTGTGTCTGAGACTGTATGACACACTGATGAATATAAAAACGCAACACAGGACTAAAAATAGCCGTGGCAGACATATTAAAGCTGGACCTGAGTTTGGTCACTTTGATCTCACTTTGTTTAGTGACACAGAGAAGGTTGAAGTTGGAACTGTAGTTTGAATCTAAAAGTTTTGAAAATTGATTTGTATGATTAGATATTTTTTTTTACAGATACCTTCAGCTATTTTGTGAAGCGGTTTCTATTAAACAAAACACTGTTGGCCAAATTTGAGGCAAATATGTGGTTAATTAGACAAATAATTTCTTGAACCTAATGAAACGTTGTACTTGGTACCAATATTACGCTCAATTGCAAAACAAAGGCAGATGTTTTAGGGCACCAAACATGTGTAGCTATATTCGGAAAAGGGGAAAACTGTTTTCAATTCATTTGTTTTATAAACCAATTTGTATTGTTTAATGCATCCTTTATGACTGTTGGATTACCTGCATTTTGTTCTGTACAGTTTTTTTTTTTGGACAAATTTTGGACATTGGGCACAGACTTTATTGCTTTAAAGCACTCTATAAGTGAATAGCTGCTATAAAGAAGCTTCTTAATTGTCATCTGGGCAATCCAAAAATGCAGAACTGTGCAATAGTATGTCTTTATAGGGCAATCAGCAATTTAGTACATCTTGCAGTTCACACAGCATGAAATCAGTGTAGTATAAGTCTTGCATAAAACAACAACAACAACAACAAAAACTTATCTTAAATATGCTGTTTACATACAAAACTTATTTTCAAAATGTATTTTCAATTTAATCAGACCATATTCATAAATAACCAGAGAGTCACCGTCACTCAAGGCAACTGATGCTAATCGTAGTTTTATCTATTTAAGTTGGAAGTATTACTACGTCATTGTCAGTAGCATACATTATGTTTATCATATCTTTCTGTGGTCAAAAAAATAGAAGTGTGAAAAGGTTTTGTTCAGGATGCACATCAGAATTTTGATAGTATTTTTTTTTCCTTATAGAAAAATCGCATACATGTGAATATGTTTTTTTCACAGTGATTTTTTAAATAGAGGTGATAAAATTAAAAAAAACACATTAAGGTACATTTTATGTCCTGAAACTGCACCTCACTCAAGTAAATCCAACTGACATGATCACATATTAAAACCTATTCAATTCGATTTTATTTGCATAGCACTTTTAACAATGAACATTGCCCCACTAAAAAGCGTTATAGTAATATATCAATTCCAGCTATAAATCTCAGGCAAACAATCACTTTGAGATGACATGAGAAGGAAAGCTTGAGAGGAACTTGACTCTCAAGGGAACCTATTTTTGTATTGGTGACACTGGATGGTGCAATTATAAATAATAATTTTTTTTTTATATCCGTGTACTGTATAATCATAAAATGTAATTGTGTAACCAGGAAATCCACTGTTGATGAGTGAAAAAAAAAAAACATCATTACACATGAAAACTTAATGTAAAATACATTAATAACATGAGAAAAATATGAGCAAACTTTCTACCTTGATGGTATCCAAGTGCTAGTGAAACGCTGGGACAGGTGCATTAGTGTAACAGGGGATTATATAGAGAAATATATAAGGTACTATAGTTTTTACTCTCAGAACTGTGTTCCGTTCTTTTGCACAATCAAAAGTCCCAGTTTGACTTGACCTCCACTTGGAAATCTAATGAACTTTTGTTTAAGTATACATTATAATGAGAGACACAAAATCAGATTTACAAATGTCTGGATGTAATAGTAAATTGCTGATGAACAAGCCAAATGCTATAGTAACAAGAAAAACGAAAAAACTCCTAGAAAACAACATGAGGAAGAAAACTTGAGAGGAACCAGACTCCAAATGGAACCCATCCTATTCTGGTGTGGCACCTGATAGATCAGATTATAAATCATCATTCTTCCAAGTCTATACTATAACCTATGGTGTGTTATAACTGTATAATATAACTTATATAACATGTTGAATAAGAGTCTTTGTGATTAGATCAGAAGTTTTAGGTATAAATCTAAAGTATCCAAGTGAAGTTTTCTGCTGAGACAAGGGTTAGTCTTGGGCGTGCACTCCATCGGAAGTGCAATCTTTAGATTATTTATATGGGACCTCTCCCATCAGAAGGAAGTGAGTCACAATGGAATCATATGGGTGAAAAAACTCAAATGTCAACAATATGTGAAATTTATTGATGAATCATATGTTGAATTTACTGCCAGGGTTTTTATGCAATAGCTGTTGGAGGATATATCTCTCCATAGTTGTGCATGAGAGCTGATATTCTAGTCAAGTTCACAGGGAATTTTCAAAGGCTCACCATTAACAGAATAATCAAGACCAGCGCTCTATGTTAATGTGTGATGAAAAAGACTGTTTTCATTTTCAGACCTTGAGTATAGTCACGCTTCTCTGTGGTGGCCGATAAATGTTTGAACAGCCAAGTGAGACCAGGACGTCCAGATCTCTCTCTCTCTCTCTCTCTCTCTCTCTCTCTCTCTCTCTCTCTCTCTCACTGTCTCTCTTTCTCTCTCACACACGCCCACATACTGAGACCATGCGAAAGCTGATCAGTGATTAATCACCTATGAACACAACATCCCTGAAATATCGAAAACACCAGTGCTGTAAATAGCACACTGGTTATTGCAAAGACGGCGATATAAAGCTACAACAGAAAGACAAAGAAATCATGGTGTAAAATGCCCATAAATATCTATATTGCCGGCATTTTTCAATGACTGTCATCTGTTGAACGATTTCCATATTATAGACAAATAGTACTTCTTTGTTGAGAGATAAAAAGGAGAGCGAATGCGAGACAGAGAGGGCTGCAGCTGCAGAAGAATGGAGGTGCTCTCTATCACTGCATGCTTGCATGCAGCAGACATTAAAAAAAAAACCCAAGGGAGACAAAGCAGCTGAAAGACATTGTCATTTCCCGAAAACGTGCATCTTATCTGTACAGAGGCACCTGTCCTGCTATATATTCAGAGAGATCTATCATGGTGTAGGAGCCTTACCCAGTAGCACAGAGATGATGGTTGCTATGAGAACCCAGTTCCTCTTCAGCATGCCTTTCACATCCCTGCCTCTCCGTTCCTTCTTGGCCAACATATCCATGCTCATAGTCCAAAAACAAGGCACAAAGGCAAATAATCAACCGTAACGTTACTTGCCACCTCTCTGTAGCTCCAACGTCTCTGTCAAAAGAATGCACGGTGATGAGCAACGAGGGAGGTTTATACAAACGCAGCCGGAGCAGCTTTATAAAGGATGCTGCTGTCACTTCCAACAGGGTGGGGGTGGGGGTGGGAGGCTAGGAGCAGCGAGCGTAAGTGAAGTGTGTGCAAAATGTGTATGTGTGTGTGGAGCGAGGATTTGGTGCTCATGATAACCTTTGACCAGATATCCTGACTGTGTTGTTGCAGGGTGATTACAGATTATGCCACCTTTTATGCCGTTACAGAAGGGTGTTCATTACCGCCTTGTCTACATACTGTATGTTTTATGCAGTAGTTGTGAATGGGTTTTTCTTTCAGTACAAAAATCGAACTGTTGAGTAATCTTTGTGACCTTCATCACAACAATTACAATGTTTGCATCACAAACATTGTAATCGGAATTTATGATTCAATAGAAATGACATGAATATTATTATGTAATTCTTGTTCAGAAGAAGATCTATATTTATAACATGATATCATCAAAGACAAAAATATAGAACTTCTTATGAACAAGAATTACACAATAACAATTATCAAATGATTCATAAATTACATGTGATACATGATAGAGAGATAGATTCAGGGTTATATAAATTACATATAAAAATTAAATTAATCACTCTTATGAATGGCAGTTAAATGTAATCAGTAATTTCATTTTTTAAATTTAATTTTTATTAATTTAAAGTGTCACCTATGGTTCATCTAACCCAATACGTTTCAAGTCTAAAGTAATAATTAATAAAATTTTTGATTTCCATTTTTTGTTTTTTTACCTGATAACTCTTTTCCTGAAAAAAAAAAAAAAGCTATAAATTGTTTGAAATTTTGTAATAATTGACACCGTGTCTTCCATAATGACACCACAGTACAAAAACTTTATGGCATATCTGTTAAACATTAGATAATTTTGAAGTGGTAGCTTTGTTTTGCAAGAATAAGGTGTGTCAAGGGCTTTAACAAAACTCTCTTCGTGTTAATACAGCTCTGTGTGATAACTGGAAGGGCCTCTAAGTGTCATTGTTTAGGTACATACTAATAAACATATACTAATTATCATGAATTTCATCAGCTGATTTTTTAATTTAATGAATAAATCCAAAGCATGTGCTAAGTTTTTGTGTGCATTTTGTGGGGCTCCATTTTATAATGCAGTTATCCAAGACTTTCTTGTTCAGAAACCAGTGGTGGTGATATGGTGCTATATACTGTACTGCCCCCATGTGTCTTAAAAGCTCTCTCACTCACTCAGTCTCTATACTGCTTTCCCTATACAGGATTGTGGGGGGCATGGAGCATATTTCCCAGCGGATTCAGGACATGATTCGGGGTACAACTTGGACGTTGAGCCAGTCTGGTACAAGGCACACATGCACGCATACACACTCACACATTCACATTCATTTAGTCTGATCTGCAAACCCATCAAACATAGAGAGAACATGCAAACTACACACACACAGCTCTCTGTGACAAGATACAAGTCAAAGTCTCTACACCAAATAATTTGTAAATTACTCTGCAATATATAAAGGAAACTTGCTATAAGTTACCCTGTAATATATGATATTTCATGTTGTAAGATACAGTTAAGATACATTGTATTCTTGCCTAGCTTAAGCAAATACTTTAAGCTGAAGCTCATTTTTCAACACTTCCTCATGCCCCAGTTTCCTTCTCTGAGTAGCTGTTGATTAAGCTTTCTGTTTAGCCATTTCTTTTAATATTAACCAGCTGTTAGTCTCTTACCTTGTGTACCAGTTGGCACAGGAATATGCACTTACTGGTCATTTTATCACGCCCACCTACGACATAGGTGAATTTTATATGTATATTATTACTAGGCTGAGCCCATCTGTTGCCATGTACAGTTTATTATCCCCTTTATTCTCCTTCAGGAGAAATGGTACCTCATATAATGTGTTTGCATATGGGCTAAGGTTGCCTCTTGGGAAGCCACATCTAGCCTGTAGGTGAGTGTGGGCTTTACTGCAGTTATATGGCAGGGTTGTCTTGTTTGTTACTTTTCTGATCCAAGCCCCAAACAGACAGACAGACAGGCAGACAAAATAAATAAGAAAAATGTTGGCCTTGAGGCAAAAAAAAAAAAAAAAAAAAAAAAAAGGTGGAAAAGCGAAGATATGAAAATTGAAGGGTTCATTTGCAAAAACTCCTTTTTTTTATTATGCACCCCAGGGAATATTAATCAAATTGATGTGGGGTTGTTTTCATTAAATAAAATATAACACATCTGAATTAGGATTCAGAATGTGGCATGTATGAAACATTATACATGGCAGTCAGTCCTATTTAGTATTCAATTTGACATCCAGAGTGCTGCATGTATTTTGTTACAGAACTTCGACGTCAACTTATTTTTTTCTTACATTGGCGAGCCACCCAATAAAAGAGTTTTTTCTTTTTTTTATATGCTGTTTTGCCAGGGAACCCCCTCATTTTATAAATCTAGAAAAGAAATTTGAAGGACAGAAGAGAGTTTTTACTTAGTAATAACAGGAGGAGCCCTTAAGCCTATTCAATTCAAATAAAATGTATCAAATATAAAAAAATCAAATATAAATTTTGTCTAGATTCTAACAGAACTGCTTGTGACACCTCAGCCTGTATGGCGGCAAAGTCATACCAGAATTGTTGTTTCTAATGTAACTGAAACTCGGGGTTGGTCTGTTATAATGTCATATGTCATATTTCTGTTAATAACTGAAGTAAGTTAATCAACCCATTTGATCTTGGGTCTGAATTTAATTGTTTAAGATTTTAGAAACAGTTTAGGCTTGTGGAAAAGCTGAACTATTTATTTCAATCAGTAATACACAGAGATTTAAAGGTTTTGGATGTAAACTTTCTGTTTTAATCGGAATAAAGTGAAGCAATATGAAAAGATGAAAAGATCTGAATGCAGAATGAACTCGCACTTCTTAGAAAGTGGACAACAGCAACAACAGCATGCATAGATCATCTGTAAATCAAGCATTGTCTAGCGATTTAGCAGAAGCTAAAAAAAAAAAAGGCTATGTAACAGATTTTTGGAAATGCCAGACATGCAGGAGGATCATGAGGAGGGTTGAGAAAGAGATTCTTACTTATCTAGTCAGTACTTCAATTATACAGATAGATTTCCTATGGCACCCATTCATGCAATTATTTTAATGAAGGAGAAATGGAACCAATTACCACTACTATGGTCAGAGGGTTTAACCCAAATTAATTTGAAGCAGGTATCAAAAATTGGGGGAAATTTTACCTGGCCTAACAAGATCCTTTAGACTTCTTGAAGATGTGTTTTCCAGATACTTCTTCTGATGCTTTAGAAGTAAAGGAGATAACTGTGAATAGATCAAAGATCAGAAAATTGACTATATAATTGACTATGGGAATGTTTGGATTTGGTGTAATCCTAAAAGTGAAGGTAAGATTGTAGGATGTGCAATACATGCAATAAAGAAGTCAGATGATTATGATTTGGATTCACTGTTAAAGATAGATGATTTTGAAAGTCAAGAACTGTTGGATTAAAACAGAGATGTCTTTGCAAAATCTAAACATGATTATGGTGGTGTTGATACTAGGGTGATGAAAGTAAAAATTCAGGGATGTGATCCACCCGCTCTTAGACAGTACAGTTATCCAGAGGAGGCAAATCTATGCCTACAACATACTGTACTGTAGATTCCTTACTAGAGCAGGGGGTAATTAAAACTTGTTTTTCTCCATCACTAGCTTGGCCTGTCCGTTAACCAGACAACTCTTGGAGATTATGTATAGACTACAGGGATCTTAACAAATGTACACAGACGTGTGCACCTGTAGTAGCCTCTACCCCCGATATATAGCATCTCTCTTACCAGAGGCTAGGTTATACTTGGCTCTTGATCTGTTTAATGGCTTTTGGTCAATCCCTCTCCATCCAGAATGTCAGTATAAGGTTGCGGATCAGTTTAAGAACACCCAATACACCTGGAATGTTCTTTTTGCAACGTTTTCTGAACTCACCTCCTTTGTTTCATCAATGTTTAGCAAAAACCGTTATCAAAACCAGAATGTTTTATTAGTTTACTGGCAGAATTGCTTCAGTTGCTAAAAGATGCTGACAGTTCCAGGATCAGTGACAGCCTTGAGGTCATGCTTAGATATAGTAGGAATTTGTGGAGAATTCATTGAAGGCTTTGCTGATATTGCAAAACCTCGTCTAACAGGAAAGAAGAAGAAAAATTATTGCTTAAAATGGGTTCCCGACCATCAAACAGCATTAGAGAAGTTGAAAGCAGCACCGATCGAAGCTCAAGATTTGAGTAATCCAGACTGAACACAACCATTTATTTTGCAGAATGAGGAACCTCTTTCAGCTGTCCTACTTCAGAAAGTACAGGGAAATCCCATTGCCTATGCTCCTCGAGTACTTTCTCCAGTTGAAAAAGCTTTTGATTCTTGTACAAAGCATTTCTTTTCTGTACATTGGGCGAATTCCACATTTTGAATACATTTATATATTCACTGTAGTGACACTCCACACACACCTTTACCTCTTTTGTTGAATGGAAAAGTGAAAGGGGTACCTAGTGCTAGACCAGGCAGGTGGACATTGGGATCCAAAAACTTGAAGGCTGTGTATAAACCCAACTCCATGCTGCCACTAACTCCCCTATATACAAAATGAATTAGAAGCAGTTATCAAAAATATTGGAGAATTTGACCCGGCCAAACCAGATCCTTTAGAAATTTGGAGGAATGTGCCGATGCTTACAAATGTACAGATGGCGACACATATAGTTTGTTAAAGATTTGCTTACCAGATATTTTGCCTGTTGCTTTAGGTTAGAAAACAAAGGAGAGAACCGTGAATAGATCAGAGATCAGAAAAGACTGAATAACTTGCAGTCTTAGGAATGATGTCAGTTAATTGGGATAAAATATATGAGATGCAAATGAGAAAAGGGGAACAGCCAGCAGCATTTTCTGAGTGATTGTTGGAAACATCAAAACGGCAGAATTGCTTCAGTTGCTAAAAGATGCTGACAGTTCCAGTATCAGTGACAGCCTTGAGGTCATTCTAAGGTAGGATTGTGTAGAGAATTCAGTGAAGGCTTTTACGGATGTTGCAAAACCTCTTGACAGTCTTTTGACAGGAAAGAAGAAAAAAGTTATTCCTTAGTATAAGTCCAATGTCCATGCTGCCACGAACTCTCCTATATAAAGGTAAGGCACATACTTGAGATAAAAGCAATTGAGAGAACTGTGTATGTGTATGTTGATGGTTCTTGGCAAGATGGACAATACCATACAGGTTTTGCCATCCATTCAGGCAAAAGATATTTTTTCTGTACAAATGTCAATTTTTCAGCTCAGAAAGCAGAAGTCAAATCTGTTATCTCAGGTACAATTCAGATCTGAACATCTACTCAAACTCTGCTTTTGTAGTTAATTCTCTTACAGAATATTTTTATATATATTATCTGGCAAAAAGGGGTTTTACTAGTTGTAGGAAACCTTACTACATTTAAATTCCGACTGGTTGAGGCAGCCAAATATGAACCAAATTCCAGTCAGAGAATCATGAGAGCAGGAGAAGTCTTAGGATTGAGACATTTATTTCTTCAATATATGCGTCTGTTTATGTCTTTATTATGAATAATGATTTGTATTATATGAACACATTATAGAAACTTAGCATCAACATGAACAAGTGGACAACTGTTCAGAAATGGGGACATTCCAGTATGGGCCATCTACAAGATTGTGGAATGACATTTTGTATCATAGCCACAATCAGGGGGGACACTTTGGTGGAAAAAATGTACTGAACAGAATGGCAAATATGTTTTGGTGACCAAGTATGGAGATTACTGTGCAAACTGCTTGACATGTGCCCAGATAAATCCATTAAGTGTGTAAAAGAAGGGCTCTTTAAGACCTACAGTATATGTCTTGCTGAAGGCCCATGGACAAACCTCCAGATAGATTACATCGGTCCTCTACCTGAATCAAACATCGGCTTCATATAGCAGATCATCCACAATCATCAGGACGGGTGGAAAGATCAAACAGAACATTAAAGACAGCTTCGGAGAAAAATGGGTCTAGAGAACGGTCCCAATTGAGCTTAGAACCTTCCAAGTATATTAATGTCAGTAAGAGGAGTTGGTTAATAAAAGCACAGGTTTTGGTCCTCATGAGTTAAGGACTGGAAGAGAAATGAGATTACCTGAACATCTATTCTATCTAGTCCCTAGACCTATTGAAGGATGTACAAATGAAACATTTTTATCAGCTTTGTGTCATCAAGATGTACTACATATACAATAATTGACAAATGTGAAGATGCAGCATACAAAGTCCATCATAAAACGAAAAACAGGTGAAGAAATGGCTTTACATTGGTCAAATGAAACAACAGAGGAGGAAGGGGGGTAAACTTTTCTGTTTCAATGTGTTTTCCAGAACTACCAGACCAGAGAAGATGTGGCGACGGCCGTGGCAGTGATTCCTCCGATGATGGTGATGATGCAAGAATGTCCAGAACTGCTAATGGTGCCCCCTTCTGGTGTGATGACAAAACCATATCAAGTGGTCATCCCAAAGATATCCCATAGATCACCAGGAAAGAATTTCTTGACAGCATACTTGGGGCCACTGGGACAGGCCTACAGTAGGCATATCCAACCAGATAAGTGCTCAAGAACATAGAAAGAATGAACTTAAATGCAAAGAACAGCACCTCATTTTGTATTATCCCTGAATCTAGTCGGTCTATAAGAGATCATTTTCCATATATCAATGGTACAGGTCAAAAAACATCAGTAAATCCAGAGGAGCAGTTAGGCTTAGTAGAAGACATACCAGAATTTGATTTTGAATTCCCATAGTTGGACAATTGGTTAATGCCATTGATGCAAAGAAAGGATAACCATAGTGTTAAAGCTGAATAAGGTATTAAAACGAATTCTCGTTTACATGAGGAGCCGGAAGGTTTGTTTAAAATGGTATAAAGGTTCAGTTAGAAATAGCTCAGTATTCAATTTGTCTCAGCTGAATCCAGAGTACTGCATGTATTTTTATTACTGTCAGCATCCTCTTAATTTTTTTTCTTACAATACAAAGCATATGTTTAAACAAAAACAAATATTATTCTGTATGTGTTTATTTTTAATCGCCCAGCTTATGGTCTTACATGTGTAACTTTTAGGTATGCATACAGTAGGTGTTATTGGGCAACATGGTATGATTCCTGCCTCTGTATGCATGGAGTTTGCATGTTCTCCTTGTGCTTAGTGGGTTTCCTCCCACAGTTCAAAGACATGCAGAATAGGCTAACTGGCATTCCAGTAGTGTAGGAATGATGGTGTGAATGTGTGTATGTGTTTATGCCCTGCGATGGATTGGCACCCTGTCCAGTGTCTACCCCCGCCTCATGTCCTAAGCCCCCTGGGATAGGCTCCAGGCCTCCCACAACCCTGTATACAGGATAAAGCAGTATAGATGATGAGTGAGATAGGTGTCATTGGTGTATTACAAATGAAATATTGGAATTACACCAGTATTAAGTTAGAATCAAAGAAACTTTCAATAATTTTGAAACAACGAAAAGGAAGAATGTTTTTTTTCCTTTGCTAAAAAAAAAAAGTACAAATACCTACATGTACTTGCTGAAGTACAAATACGCTATTACAGTTTTTACCCATTGCTTTAACACTATAGACACATGCTTAAATCAAGGTATCATAACTTAAAGTTGTTGTTATTTACCCTAAACAAAGTGTAACCATAGCTTAAACAAAAGTGCTGCTTAGCATAGCATTTTAGTGGCAATTCTGCAAGACACTCGCTCCTTTCAACAAAACACTTCCTCCTGCACACTACACACTATTTCATGCATAAGACACATCGTTCAAAAATGAAATCTCAAGGTACCACTGGCAGAACACATCTATACAAAATACAATACACATTGTGCAATTGAAAATACTTACTCTCAAATTGGAATACCAATCAGCCAGCTACAAAAAGACCTCACTTAAGCCATTTTGAGAACTTTGCAAGCATGGAAGCAGGGAGAGCTGGAGGCAGAGGTAGAGTTAGAGGAAAACAGAGAGAGAGGAGGACGTGGCCGAAGAGGCCATACAAGGACCATGACATCAGAGCAACTTTGGTGGATCATGTCATCAACCATGGACTGACTATGAGGGAAGCTGGGCAGAGAGTCCACCCTAATCTAAGCCGTATCATGGTTGCATCCATAATAAGGACATTTGGACTGGAAAACAGGTATGTCTTCAACTCTCTACTCTACTCAGACTGTATCTAGAGTATGTACAGTACTGTATCATATCACATGGCCATATCGCATGGACTTTCAGGATGGCTTATGCTCCTTTTTGAACAAAAGTAGTAGTTTTATGAAACATACGGTGATAACGTGTTGAGATGTTTCAGTACTGTGTATTGTATACATGGTAAAGTAGAGTATATACAGTACTGTAAAAAAGACGCAAACCAATAACAATTTGGGATTGCATTTTTCTACAGAATGGCTAGAAGACCTACGCCAACGGCTGTTCACCTAACAGCAGGAACTTGCCATTGTGGATCTAGTCAGAGCAAACAATGCAATCTGTCTTCACCAGATACAGCAACAAATACTTGAAGATAGGCAGGTATTCAACAACATAAATAGAGTAAGCATTACCACTATGAGACGCATCTTGGTAAAGCACAACATGACCATGAAGCAACCGTACAGGGTTCCATTTGAGAGGAACAGTGTCAGGGTCAAAGAACTTCGACATGAATATGTACAGGTAAGTTTTACAGTCCTTTACATTTACAATACTGAATGGGTGGAGCCCAGTAACAGCTGAATATGTACCATTGGATCAGTACCACATAGATACTGTATATTCAGAAAGCTACACAGGTACCATGTGTGGTCTGGTGGTGTGGTTCCGTATGTGTAGCAGTGTAGTTGTAGTAATGCCATCCACAATGTGTTTTTTTTTTTTTTTTTGTGTAAAAAACAAAATATTTTTGTTGCAGCGAATGGTGGACATGGATGGAGCTGCCCAGTCTCATGAATTTATTTACATTGATGAGGCTGGATTCAACCTTAGCAAAAGTAGATGACGGGGACATAATATAGGGGCAATTTTGCATGACCCGGGCCAGCGTGGGGGAAATATCACATTGTGTGTCGCCATAAGCATCCGAGGGCTACTGCACCATCATTCCAAACTTGGTCCATATAATGCGCAACACATAATCACATTTCTAGATGCACTTCATGATGCAGTTGTACAGGACAGACCAGAGCAGCCCAGGTTTGTTGTTGTATGGGACAATATCAGGTTCCATCGGGCTGCTATCGTCCAGAACTGGTTCAAAAACCATGATCTATTTGAAGTTTTGTATTTGCCCCCTTACTCGCCATTTCTCAACCCTTTTTTTTCCAAGATTTTTTTCCCGCTTGGAAATGGCACGTGTATGACTGCCAACCATATGCCCACATGCCTCTTCTGCAGGCAATGAAAAGGGGCTGCGGAGACATTGACATAAGGTCAATCTAAGGATGGATTCGGCACACAAGGGAATATTTTCCCTGATGCTTAGCGAGAGAAGACATTGCTTGTGATGTTGATGAGATCCTGTGGCCAGACCCAACAGACGACAGGATCCATAAGTCCACAGTCGTGTTTTTCTATGTTTACTGTAGTATTTTGTTTCATTTATTTTTGCTGTAACAGAATTTACTGTACTGTAAAGTACACGACTGTAATGTACAGTATTTATTATTTAATTTTTTGGGTGTTGTGAAAACGTGCCTTCCGTGGAAAATAAAACAGAGGAAACAAAAGCCTGCAGTGTTTTATATAAAGTAGATTAGTGTGTTGCTGCTGATTTGAAAGTGTATTCATATGATGCAAATGGGTATCATTTTGTCATTAGAGTGACATTTTGACAAAGGATTGTTAGGTTTTGATAGCAGAGTTTTATTTTGACATAAATGTGAATGGTTTATTTCCCAGTGTTGTGTGTTATTTGCTTGTGTGTAGAGTTTTGTCATGATTTTGCCAAATTTTGCAAAATGTGTTCAAGCAATTGGCAAAAACTGTAATAGAACAAATAGCGATTCAGGTTGTTAAATTCCTTTAGTGTAACTAGCTCGATGCAATGCTTAAACATTAGCAACTTTTTTCAAGGTAAATGATGCTTTCACTGCTCAATTTGTAAATTATATTACTAACAGAACTTTGTCCTGCACCTCAAAACTGATTTTTCCCAATGCCAAGTAACAGCATCAAAAGATGTCATTCTGTTCTAGTGCATACATTTTGATCACATTGTGCTCATCTTCTCTCTGCTTCTCCAAATGCTTCTCCCTCCTTATGGGATCAGCATCCCAGTGAGCAGTGCTTTTTTACACATTCTTATCGCAAAGCTTTTTCTCTCATAACAGGAAGTACCATTTCCTGAGAGAGGAAGTACCACTTTCAGTTGTCATTCACATTTCAATATGTCACATGCCAAAACTATTCCTCTCGATTCTGATAGGCTGCTGGGAAATTTAACAACAATTTTTTTTTTTTGTGACAAATTCTCCATTGCAGGCCCGGGGCTTCAGCTCATGCATGCCCATACATTAAGCCAACAAGCCCTTTATCTCCTCTTTTTGTCTATTTAAAACATTTGGACTTTTTTATTTGGACTTTTGTTTAATGAATAATGTGTGCTGTGATTTATGTAGACTGATAACAGTAATAATGTAGGGATGATTACTGATTATGTACAATCCTGCATAACAAGTTCCTTATTTTGACTACTTCATCCAGGTGCACAGCACAACCTGTGTGCCTTTTGAGCACGCTGAGATGCTGACACGACTCAATGTGGGCCGGGTTTGGTGACGATTGTAATGGTGCAGGTGCTTGGGCCGATTATTGTGTGTGTGTGTGTGTGTGTGTGTGTGTGTGTGTGTGTGTGTGTGTGTGTGTGTGTGTGTCTGTGTGTGTCTGTGTGTGTCTGTGTCTGTGTGTCTGTGTGTGTGTCTCTGTGTGTGTCTCTGTGTGTCTCTGTGTGTCTCTGTGTGTCTCTGTGTGTCTGTGTGTCTGTGTGTGTGTGTGTATAATAGTGCTGATGTCATAAATGTGTATTTTGCAAATGACCCAAAATATCTGACTTTGTGTTGAGTTGAGCCTATGACATGCACTCTGAAAATTGTTCAGCTTAATGAAATCTAGTTTCGAGTTTGACATGTATATATGTGCATGTGTGTTTGAGCTATGCAGTGAAATCTGTGAAGGTTCAGGCTCCACGCTCAGGGCCCAGACTCGCAGATGTCCTAATGGCAGCAGATTGTGCCGATTTTGAGAATGTTAAGAAGCTCAAAATGGCCTGGATAACTAAAAAAAACCTTAGAGGAACAATTTTGACATTCAGCGCTATTAAAACTGCATTATTAAAGCGATAATGATGATGATGTCATAGTGCTGATGATGATGATGTCATATCGCTGATGTCATAGTGCTTGGGCCCTAAATATTTATTATGTTTGAGTATATAGACAGTGCAAAAACCCCAGCCACTGGATGCAGTTCCAATCCCAAGCCTGGATAAAATGGGAGGGTTGTCTCAGGAAGGGCATCCGCCATAAAAACTGTGCCAAGCTTGTACAGTATGTGCGGACCGGATGGTCCACTGTGGCGACCCCTTGCCAGGAGCAGACTTTGAACTAAGTTGAAAAAAATGGTTGTTGTTAATGATAATTGATTTAATTCATTATTTTTAACTCAAGAAACTCAAACATAGCAATATATATATATATATATATATTGATGTATATTTTATATATGAAGTATATAAGTATATAAGTATATAGGATCTCTGTTAAAGGTAAACTAACTGGAATCCACTTTGCGTTGGCCATAATAGCAAAGCATGGACCGCCGGCCTGACAGATGCAGCCTGTGAGATTATGAAATAGTTCCCCCCAAAGGCCATTTTGTGCATTAGACTTGTAATATAAATACAAATTTACCTCATACCTTGAACACATTGTAGCACATTTCTCATAATTTATCACCATGGTATATTCCATGTGCGTTGATGTATATTTTATATATATACTTCATATATAAAATATACATCAACGCACATGGAATATACCCCAAATTATAGAATGACTCATACTGTATATACAGCACATGAAAAATGTTGCTATTAGTCATTGCAGCAATGCATGTATCTCATAGTGTAACTGGGACATTTTGTATTTAAATTTTATATTTTAGAATAATTGTCTAGGATTCCAGTGGATTTTGGTGTATCTGCCACATGCCTGCTGCATAAGTGCCAAAACTCACATAATCATTCCACATAAAACCTGAATATAGGCCATACAAACATTTCTGCTATTGCTCCCTTCTTGTACAGATGTGGAAGTATTGAAACATCACTCTTGCTGTACTAATTCGAGCAACAACATTTCTGATTGGCTTACTCCTGGTAGATTTATGACCGTGATATGGCATTCCTCATCTCAATATAGACATGAAATGCAACTTATTTATTAAAATATTAACATGTAAATCAACCACATTGTTACACTTACTGTAGGTTGTTACTGTTCTTCAGTAATGGCAGAGCAAAGTAAACCTATTATGGAAAATATACTGTGATAAATTATGAGAAATGTGCTACAATGTGTTTAAGGTATGAGGTAGATTTGTATTTATATTACAAGTCTAATGCACAAAATGGCCTTTGGGGGGAACTATTTCATAATCTCACAGGCTGCATCTGTCAGGCCGGCGGTCCATGCTTTGCTATTATGGCCAACGCAAAGTGGATTCCAGTTAGTTTACCTTTAACAGAGATCCTATTTCATATGGATTGCTCTATACTATTATGATACAGCATATTAAATGTCATTCTGTATTTTAAACTGTTGTAAATATATCTCAATAAACTGAATAGATGAGTGTACCAATTACACATCAATTAAAATGATAACTGAATTCTCAGCAAAGGTTTGTAATATCAGCAAACTTACTATGACTTGACAGATGTTTTGAGACTTTCATTGCTCTCTCTCTCATCCCACTAAAAGATGAGATATTGACTAGTTATAGAGGAAAAGCAATAACACATTCATTATATAGAAATTTAAAGACCAGGCCACTTTCATTGTTTGTGGAGACAGTTGCCACGCATGCCGCCCTTATTAGCTGGGGGCAATGTGCTGCCACAGAAGGAAGATCTCCAGAGTAAGAGTAGAACAGTCAACTAAAACTGAAGCTAGTCTCTGAAACCCTGGAAATCTTCTTACAGTTCTGAAACAGTAATGCATGATGTTCAGTTGTATCGTCATGTACATCAATCAACAGGACAACAGGAAGTCAGATTTCTCTCTTTGCTTTTTCACAAAAACTCCTCAAGTTGGGTTAGGCTCAGTGTGACTTGGGATGGCACAAATGAGAATGAGAAATAAATACACCTAGAAGACAGATGTCTGGATCAAGAATCCCAGATCTGTTTGAATAGTGTAGCAGGACACATGTGGGCCTTTTCTCCAAGGCTAAATTAACTCACTGTCAACTGTGGAGCTAGACCGTACACTAGCTCTGGGTACACTAGCCCATGACTGGACTCACTGTGTACTGTCCCAAGCACACTAAACAGGCTATATCTGTCACTCCTGATTCCTGCTTGTTGCCCTGAAGTGACCCATGATGCCTTAGTTTCCAGTGCTACTCTGAATAGCCAATTTACACCAGTTTTATATGCATTTCTTGTCCTATATTGGGAATAGACATATACTGTGGAAAAGTCGTGATCCACTACTCATTTTTGTATATTTTGCCCTCAAAGAGCCAGGAACATTCTTGTATTTTTAATGTAATCTTGAGGAACAGTTCACCTTTCCTGAAGGACTTTTTGATTCTCAATTTTTGCCAAATTTTTCGCTCTCATTTTCAGTCCATACCCCGTACCCGACCAATTTCAAGGGTTGTTTATTTATTTATTTATTTATTTTTAATCCATACAATGACATATGAATCAGCATGAACCAGTGAGAAAAAGGTACAGATGATGACAGATGATCAAGCTGGTGATTAGTATACCGGTAATGCTGAATGCTGAGTGGTTGGAACGAACGAGAGGGGAAACTGAGGTTGTTACTTTAAGAATTTTTTTTTATTTTATATTTAAGCACTTTGCAGCCTGTCACAGTAAAACATTTGTTCCCATTTCTTTAATTTAGTTGACATACTTTAATTTAACTTAGTTTAATATGAAGAAATGCTTCAAGAGAGGCTAAAGACTTGCACATTACTGTATGCAGCACCACTTTATGTGCTTCATCATCCTGTTCATCATAAATGCGTCAACCAGTGTCTCAGAAGCCTAACGATTTTGCATTTGCCGATGCAGCCTATATGCCTGCTCTTTTAATCAAATCCTATCTTTAACACTCTTACAGGCTTATAAATAAAAAGATTACTTTGTAGACTATCCACTCGCATGGATGGATGCACCATAAAACTGATTAGACACTTATCCAGCTGTACTGGGCAGCGGATTCAACTTTCATTTTGCCGAGGCAGCCTGTAGTAAATTCTGTGCTGTTATGTTCCTGGTTTACACACCAATCTATAGGCAGTTTGATGTTGTACTAACAGAACTCTCTGCCAACGTGGGCCTCAGGATTAGAGAATGAGACATAGCCACTGACGGAACATCATCAACTGAAGAGGTACTAGGCTCCCTCAAACTCTGTACTTAAATTAGCTGTTGTTTTTTTTTTTGCTCTTTCATTTTGTGCTAGTGCTATCAGATATAAGCTGTGTGGTAAACAGCAAACCCCCTTCTTTTGCCTGATTTTGTTCCTGCCACTGCAACTTGATGGGGGACCTTAATATATTCTTCCTAGCAGCGTGTTCACGCTGTTCACTTTAGTCCTGTCCTGAAATACATTAAAAAAATAATAATAATAATAAAAAAAAAAAACAGAAGGAAAGTTGGCAAGTTTCAACAATTCACACAAGCTATAACGTTATGGATTTTCTAAGATTTAAAAAGTAGTTACTCTTTATCTGCAGCACCCACACTTCTACACACAACCTTACATAATATGTTGCTTTTGGGAAAAGTTGTTGCCTTCTGTTAACTAGGATGTAACTTAACATTCTCTTTTAGCAGATTTTTTAAATATCACCTGCATGCACAAGTAAATTAAACAGATTAAAAGATTATGTTCATCATATTGAATCCACTTCCTCTATACGGCTAGAAAGGGAAAGAGGAGGAAAAGGACCTGTGAGGTTTTAGTCACAAGATGATACAGTAGCTTTGCTATTAGTACTAGGCAAAAGAACGAAGCGATGGAAAAATTCCACTGATATCGTTGGAAACTACTTTGTTGTGTTAGAATCACATAAACCGATCAGCCATAACATTACAATGCAAAACATTATACTCAGTATTGTGTACGTGGGGCCCGTGGGGCATGACTCCACAAAAGCTCTCGGGTGTGCTGTGCTGTGGGGTGGCACGGGGACATTAACAGTGGATCCTATGGTGTCTGTATATGGTGCCCAGCATTTTCTGTGGGATCGGCCCCCAGAGGCTAGCCTTTGCTCCCCACAGGAATAACTAAACGTTCAGTGTGCATGGTCTTTTCACGAGTTTACTAGTAAATAATTGATAATCAGTGTATCAATGTGATAATTTTTTTGCAGTGTTTAAGTTATGACTGGTTAGTGTATGTGGTTCTAACAAATCATTCATTATTCATTCCATTATTGTTATAATAGGTCAAGAGATTTTAGTAAGTAATTCATTTCTACTAGCAAAACAGGACATTAATCAGGAGATTTATAAACTCTGAAATGCTTACCAATCAGAATGCACAAATTACACAGCAAACAGAATGTTAGAGATGCCTTTTTTCATGAAAGGGGATAAAGAAGAGATAAATAACAATGAAAGTCATGCCACTCACTCGCTCACTCATCATCTATGCTGCTTAATCCCCTATACTATCCTCTATCCTGAGTCTATCCCAGGAAACTTAGGGCATGAGAGGGGGTACATCCTGGGCAGTTTGCCAATCCATCGGATGACTAAAAGTCATTCCAAAGGGAAACAAATCTGTCTCTATAGTTTACATGTTGGTTTTACAGAATGCAGACATGTCAGATACATTTATAACGCTGAATAATAATAAGGTGGCTTAGTGGTGGGCCCTGTGGTCTCACATCTCCAGGGTCAAGGATTCGATTCCTGCCTCCGGCCTGTGTGCATGGAGTTTGCATGTTGTCCTCGTGCTTGGTGGGTTTCCTCCTAAAGTCCACAGACATGCAGATTAGACTAATTGGCATTCCCAAATTGCCTGTAGTGTGTGCGCGTGTGATGGGTGTAATTGGCCCCCTGTCCGGGATAAAGTGGTATAGAAGATGAATGAATAAATGAATGAATGAATGACACTAATAATGAATTACATAGCCTACGCCCAAGATGTTCAATTACTCAATTGGATACAATATCTATAAGGACTTCTCGTATAATTTCAAATAAAATATGACTTTGGAGGATTTCTACATTTGCTGCATGTTAAATCATCTTACTGCTATTTGATTTAAAGTAACACACCTATGCCTTAATATTTTGATCATTTCAGCATGGGCAGTATTTTGTAAAAGGCAAAAGAAAGGGTTAAATCTTTGACAGATCTATCATATTTTCTGCTCAGGACCGCAGAACCGACGATTCCTGCTTGCACAGGGCTGCCGTCAAACAGAGGGCGGGGTCCCGCTCGTTAAAAGGCGTCGCCTGAACGCGAGATTTCTATTTGTATCCAATCAGCTTCGAGCGTAGGACCTCGGCGGGGGCCATCGGCCAATTAGCGGAGAGGAAGGCGGGGCCTCGTGTTCTCTCTTGGTGTCGGTGCTTTGAAAGCGGACTGCTCCGGCAGGAGGAAGTGCACAGTGCGTACGGTGTGATATTTTCATGTCCGTGTTGGTTAAAGCTACACGAATTACAACCGTCAGGGTTGCCGAGTGCTGGGCGTTTTATTTGTTTTTTTTCTTAATTCCGCACTGTCCATAGAGCTTGGAAGGTTTAACTAAACTGGAGTGGACAGCGAGTGTAGCCGGAGCAGCGTGGGTTAAGGTGGGCCTTGCCCGGATATCTGTCTGCCAAGCAAACTGAAAATAAATAAATAAAATACAATACAAATAAAATAAAAGCAGTATCGAAGTTTGATTAATATTGACACGCGTCCGAATTGGAGCTTCGTACTAGACAAGAGGACTAAACCACGCTGGTGCAAATGGGTGAGTGCTGCTTTATTACACTTGTGAGAATGGAGATGTGATGATGTTCCTGAAGGTGTGATTCAGGTTTAGATAACCATCGAGCCGCTGGCTGCCGATCAGTCCTTGATTATGTTTAAGCCAGAAAGCTGTGTGAAATATCTGCCCTTTCCTATTTAGACATATTTGCTTGTTTGTTGCCGTTACTGTGGCTGTCAGAGCATCAAGGGAGGAGGAGGAGGAGGAAGAAGAGAAAACATGAAGCAGCAGTTTGACTGTACATGCTCAGTCAGACAGAGCAGATTACTGCAAAATAAATCCTTACACGCATGTCTGCTGTGCTAATGATGATGTAACGTCTTGGAGTTGATGCAAATCAACAAGGCTTAAATACAGGCTCTTCTGGATTTTGTCACAGCTTCACTGTAAATGTTGCTGCTGATGTGTGTGTATGTGTGTGTGTGTGAGAGAGAGAGAGATCAGACATCAGTGTTCAGCAGAATCTCAGCTGAATCACATACACCGAGTCACTCATTACTGTTAATCAGCCCTCACATCAATCTAGGTGGATCCCTCGGGTTATTTTAGACTGCAGATCCACCTAGATCGATCCATCAGGGATCGGACCCTTTCAGTGTTGCCTCCACCTGATTCCCTTCCTTTCCCTTCCCTTCCCTCCCCTCAGCCTCGACTGCTAGTTCACACTGGTGAACTGTTACGCATCATGGGATGTCGTTGTGTACGTGGTGTCAAGCTCCGCCATGCAATCATAACAAGCTTGAGAAATGGAAAAAGCAAAAGCTCTTGGTGTGCCTGTTTAAAAGAGGTCACACTCATTAATGCCCTGTACACTTTCATCTCTATTCTGGCTGATTTGGATGAGCCAGGCCTGAGGATAATCACTTCGGTGTATATAGTACAGTCATGGAGAAAAGTTCAAAAGACCATCCCTTGGATTTTAGTTTGAGGCAACAAATTGTGTATTTACCCTGAAGTAATAATAATAATAACAATAATAATAATAATAATTAATAACTGATTTTGTAATGTTATATTGTAGAACCTGTGTGTTCCAGATAGGCTGGTTTAAGTATTTCTATAACTGGTGAGCTCCTGGGATGTTCACACACAGCCGACTCTGAGGTTTGCTCAGAATGGTGCAATAAAACAAACAAACAAACAAAACCTCTAGTGAGTATCACGTCTACAGATGGAACACCTTTTTTGATAATAGAGGTCAGTAGAGAACAGCCAGACTGGTTCACACGGATTGAAAGGGTACAGGAACTCACTCATATTGCCATTCTGTACAATTATGTTGAACATTGTGTTGTGCAGAATGCATTGAACCTAAAAGGCAGGATCCACTTCTGTCAACCAAGAACAGAAACCTAAGGCTGCAGTGGGCACAGGCTCAAACTAGACCTCTGAAGACTAATGTGATGATGGCAGGACAGATGGTAGGGTCAGAATTTGGCGCCAACATCATGAATCCACAGATTCCTCTTTCAGCATGATAATGCAGCATGTCACAAAGCAAAAGTCATTTTAAGCTGGTTCCATGAACATAATAACGAGTGGAGTTCCCAGTCACCAGATCTGAAGCTATTAGAAAATCTTTTGGGGTGTGGTGGAACAGGAGATTCGCTGCATGAAAGTGCATCTGAAAAATCTGCAGGAATTGTGCTATGCATTCATGTCAACATGGACCATAATGTCAGAGGGATGTTACATACAGTATATCTTGGAGAACCATGCCATGAAGAATGGAGGCTGTTTTTAGAACAAATTCGAGGATCTACCAAGGATTATTATAGTGTTCCTAATAGATTGCCCAGTGAATGCATACTTCATTCATTCAATCATTTACACTGCTTATTGTGGGGGCGTCTAGGAATTTGGGGCACAAAGAGAGTTGCACCCTGAAAGGGGTGCCAAGCCGTCGCAAGGCAAAAGCACACACATGCTCACACATTGTCGCTCACTAAATGCAAATTCCACACACACAGGACTGGAGGTGAGATTCAAACTCTCAACCCTGTAGGAGCAAAGTGACATTGTGAGCCGCTTAGCCAAGTTGCCAAAATCATTCCAGCTAATTAATACTGTGTCTATGCCTACGTCCAATCCCACTCTTAATCTCCATAACCGAAACGATACCTTTTTAGCTTTAATAAAAAAATAAAAAATAAAAAAAAACCACAGTTTTTGTAAAAATAACCACCTGGTATTACAGGGAGTAGTAGAGGTGAGGGGAATCAATTCAGTGATGTATTGTGATTCTTTGTGTGGCAATTCATATATGACCAAATTGATTAAAAAATATTTTTTTTACTTCTATATGTTTGGATTGGAGGTGGTAAACTGTTGCCATTCCTCTATAATCTTACAGATGGTGCATTCTAAACTGTGCATTGTGTGTGGTAGGGGCAATACACAATGTCTTGTTCCATTTATTTAGAATTGTAACAAAAGTAAAAAAAAAAAAACTTGAATCAGGATGTTTACAAAATTGTGTTATGTATAGAAGTGCAATACAGGTCCAATTTTCACATAGATGTCATAATAATATTGTACTGGGTGATTCTCATCCCTAGTGAGTTGAGTTGCTGCCTTGGTGCTCCAGGGTCCTAGGCCAAACCTAAGCTCAGTTTACTCTCTCTGTTTGTTTAGTTTTGCATCTCCATAAACATGCTGGTAGGTAGACTGACTATGCTGAAGGTGTGAATAAGTGTATGAATGTCTTTATGGCTAGTGTCCTGTGATGGGTTGGCATCCCATTTTCAGTAAATTCTACCTCCTCATGCTGAGCGTTACTAGGTTAGGTACCGGATCAAACGTGACCCTGACCAGGATATACCATTTAATGAATGAATGCTTTTTTTTAGAAAAAGCTTTACTCATGGAGATTAGCCAAATGTACTTACACGGTCAAACTGGTGAGATATTTACTGTATATGCTTGTGTGAACATTTGGTCCCCACCAAGGTATGAAAAAACATACCCCGCATGGCCATGCACTCAGACGCATCCACATGTATGCAGATCAGTCTTTTTATCCTCGGCAGATCCTTTTAAGTTGATTTCTTTTAAGCTTGATGTTTTGTTGGCCCGAAATCACTGTGATTATGATCTTTGGCAGTGGATTTCAGGTGTCCTGTCGGTGCCTGACAGTATGCCACTTGCAGTTTGGGATCAAGCAAATAAGTCTGATTCTGATGGTCTAGCAGTTTGGTGTGTGCCATGTCCTACACATTGCTCCCGTTTTGATGCTATAAATCAAAATAGGCCACAGTGACAGATTTTTCATGATGCAAAGCAAATCTCAATGCTCAATGCAAACCTCAAAACCTCAATTGCAACGTCTGCAAGCCTGTCTCTAGCACCTCCATCTGAAAGACATTTAATTCAGCATATTTTATATTGCTACATTTGCTAAATGTCCAGTCAGATATGTAGTGTATGGTGTCCTCCAAAATTATTGGTACCCGACAAGTGAGTGAAAATTATTGTTGATAAAGTAATGATTTTTAAAACCATTGCTGGCTTTATGGGAATGATGTTTGCATTGGAAATGTGAGTGTTGAAAATAAAAAACAACTTTTAATTTGATCATTACACCCACAGTGACCTTAATATAGAGTTATAAAACCATGTAAAAAGTAATGCATCTTGGAAACTTTTTGAAGTTTTGGTCACTCTGGAATTTTGCATTGTCCAATATTATTATTTATTTATTATTATTTTTTTACAGAAAAAAAATACATTTGTAGTTGCAGCATGCTGTGTGTAAGCTCTGGTTGCTATGCATTCTTAAAAAATCTTGGATAAAAATGTGTTTTTCTTATAAAAGCTTACTTATTCATTACTTAACTCAGAAATGGATAAAACTGGCACAGCTGCTCACTGACATCCATTTTTCTTTATTAGACAATACTAGAAGCAATTGCTATACGTTTTTTGTCATCACTTATCCATGAAGAGTCGCCTCCCCACCATATGGCAATCCTCAAATCCTTTATTTGCTCATCTATTTATTATTTACTAAAAACTGAGCTCTGTGTCTGCAATCTAGCAGTCTTGTGGGTGTAAAATTGCTTCAGTATTAGTTATCCATTGTTTCAGAAATGGTTTTTCATTGTAATAAAGGAGCCCAACAGGCCATTTGAAATATAACTCATTCTCTTCATCTGCTGAGTGTTCCTGCTGACCTTCGCTCTGAGGTTACTGAAGTAGGTGCCTTAATAGCCTCTCTATTTATCTATCACTTTTAATACTGCCACTGTGACAAGTGGTCCCCAGCATTGCCTTTCACATGATTTTAATTGGCCTCTCCTGTGTCCAAGTGACATTTTTAGAGCCATCATGCGTTTGGACAATAACTCAGATTTATTACCTGCACAGAGTCTCCTGGATGTCGTTATTTTCTGGTCCTGCTTTGTTAGACAGTGTTTGGTATTACATGAGTTTTAATTTAATAATGAGACTTAAACATATCTGAGAGTTCCTTATTTGTGGATGCTCTTAAAATAGAATTTTGCAATGTTCTAGAAATATCTGTATGGGATATTTGTTTCCATGCGTCATTGCGTTTCTATGCCTGTAACTGTTTGCTAAATATATTTGCATCTCTGTGTTAAATCGCAGGACTTTCTTGAAAATATGCTGTTTTTTTTTTCAGTCTTAGTTTTAGACCCTCTATTTTATAAAAAAAAAATTATTATGCAGTTTAATTAATCTCAATTAATTAAGATTTAGTTTTCACTTGATTCACATTTTTTAATTATTTCCATGACCTGTCTAAAACTGGTCCAAAATTGATGAATCTCTTAAAAATGTATGACTGTAAGTTGCACAGCATTTTAACGTTTGTTAGGTTGTCGATTCAGTAGTTTCAATACTTCAAAACCTGAATGAAATATAGCTGCTTGAGACAAATTGGAAAATAAACACAGTACTACAGAATCTAATGGAATCAAAAATCTCAACTCGACAGTCTACCTCTGATTCATAGCTCCAGACGTCATCAGTCGCAAATTAATGGCAGGCAAACCCCAGATCAAAAAGTGATTAGAGGCTACTAAATCAAATTGTATAATGTTGTATTATATCAATGGTATTGTTGTTGTATATTGAATCGATGCCTTTAGAATCAAAATTGTATCATGTTTAAGCCTGATGTTGACATCTCTGCTTTTTACATTTAGCTGGCCAAAAGCTTCAGAATCTTGAACAGTGCAGTCAGATCCATTCCACTTTTGTACACTGGTTTCCAACAGGAAACACACTCCACCTTTTTCCTGATGTCTAAAATTTCCCACGCTTCATTCCAGAAGTTTAATGTTTCTAGTGTCATTGTTTACATTTTTAGTGATAATGGGCTAGGTGTAGTCATTTTTATTTAATGTTTACGTGCAATAAATAACCTGAAACTTAGATGGATCTAATGCAGTTATTTTTTTTTATTAAAAACTGTGATTAGTTTTACGCATACTTTCCAAGTAGATGTAGAAATCTAATGCTTTATTGCGGGACTCTGTAAAGCCCCGTTTACACTGCAGGTCTCGATGCCCAAATCTGATTTGTTGCCTATATCTGATTTTTCTGGCCGTCTGTTTACACGTTCTTTCAACTATGACTCATATCCGATTCAAGTGTTTACACTTGCCATACCGTCTCAAACATCACCCATACTTAAAAGGAGGTTCTTGCACTACACACTAGCCAAGATGAACGAAGGCGAAATATGCTTGATGATAGCTCTGCGATATATGCAAAGTTGGCGAAACGGAGAAGGAGGAAAAGGGCCATAATTGCAGCCTGCGCATATGATTCATTTATTGTGTCCTCAACCATTCAAAGGAATGTTTGAGTGCGAGATGTGTCGGGGTCGCTCTCTGGTGGCTTGCAACAGGTGTGGGCTACCGCACACCGGCGCATCTGCTTGGGATGAGCAGCGCCTCGGTGTGCCTGATTACGTCATTAAACCGCAAAGACGTCGCAGTTTTAATGACGTACAGAACGCAATGCCTCAGAAAATCCGATCTGTCTGTTTACACGACAATCACATTAGCACATATCTGATTTATTTCCACATATGAAGGAGGCCTGAAACCGATCTCGAAATTGGGTCATCTCGGAATTGGGTCACATTTAACTGACAGTGTAAACGTAGCTTAAGAAGTAACAACATTTTTGACTTTTGTTGTATATTCTACAAACACCTGATTTCATCTAATATAATCTCCCTATTAACCAGAATGCTTTTTGACTGGTAGAATTAGGAACTAGTAGAATTTTTAAAGAGAATGGAAAATCTCTCATCAGTATGGATCATAAATATTCGGAGCAAATATTTTTTGCCTAGAAGCATCAGTATGCCGAGTAGCATTTTTCTGATACACAGCAGGCTATACTATAACCTACTGTATAACATTGCATTTTCAATGTAAAATCGTTTTACATATTATAGGCAGAATATGTTCAGGAAAGGATTAAGTCCTCACCAAAAGCATTAGAGAGTTTGCTTAAAACAGCAGGGAATAACTGCAATGTCAGTCCAGTGGCCTCATCCTTTAGTTTTTTCTTGGCTGTGTTTAATTACAAGACTGACTCATTAGGCTGGTATTTGGTACATTTTGTATTTTGGTATGTTTTAAATGATCTGTGTTGTGTTCTCTCAGCAGACAACCTGAGTGAAGCCCTGAAGACGCTGAAGCTGTCATCAGCGGACAGTGCATCAGACAATGTGGAGAGCTGCCTGGATTGCCTTCTCAAAGCGTTGGCCCATAATAGTAAGCGTGCCAGCCCCCCCACAGTATATTACAACAGCCTTTTATTTCACATTCATTCATCTTCATTCAGGTGTTTAGCATGTTAGGATAGAAACTGACATAAAGGATGTACTGCTTGTACATTTAAATAACATGAGAATAAAGATCATCCATCCATCCATCCAATTTGGAAGATGTGCCTTTTAAAAAAAAATTTTTTTAAAGGAAAACGCCAGTGAAAAGGCTAAACAACTTTATTTTATTTCTTATAGGAATCATTTTTATGTAAGGCATAACAGTATGGCACACTCATCAAACAAAACATGATGATAAAGAAAATTAGGAAATAATCCCTGTTCTAAAGTTTGCATACCTTTTGTTTATAATATCGTGTATTGCCCCCTTTAGCAGCAATCATGTCATGGCATCTTTTGTGTTAATTCTGCCTTAATTCCTTCAAGTGGTATGGTTGCCCATTCTTCTTGGCAAAATGCCAAAATGTCTGTCTTACATGAACTTTACGTCTGAGATCCCCCCACTGAGTGGCTCAATGATATTGAGGTCAGGAGACTGTGATGGCCACTCCAGAATCTTTACCATTTTCTGCTGTAGCCAGAGAGTCAACTTGGCCTTGAGCTTTGGATTATTGTCATGTTAGAAATCCAAGAGCATTCCATGCACAGCTTTCATGCTGTAGAATGCAAATTGTCTGCCAGTATATTCTGATAACATGCTGCATTCATCTTGCTATCAATTTTGACCACCTTCGCTGTGCCACTGAAGCTCACACAGTCCCAAAACATAAGCGATCCACCACTATGTTTTACATAGGGGGATACTTTTGCTGTACATTTGGGTAAAAGTGGTGTACTTTTGTTGATTCTAATCGAAACATGAAGTTAAATTTTGGTCTCATCATTCCAAATGACTCTTCTCCAGAAGCTGTGAGGCTTGTCTAGGTGCTGCCTGGAAGCAACTAGACAAGCCGTACTTCAAACGGGACTTTTTTTTGGCATGGGTGCAGTAATGGCTTTCTTCTGGCAACTCGACCATGCAGGTCATTTGTGTACCCCCTTATTGTGATGCTTGAAACAACACCATCACTTTTCCCAGAGCAGCCTGTATTTTTTTCAAGGGTGTATGTGGGTTTTTCTTTGCGTCTCGAACAATTCTTCTGGCAGTAGCGGGTGACATCTTTCTAGCTCTACCTGACCGTGGCTTTGTATCAACAGAACCTCTTATTTTCCACCTCTTTATCAAAGCTTGAACAGTGTACTGAGTGACATTTTCAAGTGTTGAGAGATCTTTTTCTATTCTTTTCCTACTTTATAAAGTTCAACTACCTTGTTATGCAGGTAAACTCAATGACTATTCATGCAAGGAGACTAATTACAATTACATTGAGTCACACGTTTGGAAACCTCTATTTAATAGACATTTGAATCTCTGTGTGCCAACCTGTGTGTTTAGAGTTATTTGGGTGATTTCAGTTATCATTAGGTTTTAAAAATGAGTCAAACAACTATGTGATAATGACTTCACATGACCACTATCTTTAAATAAAAAAAAATTGCATTATCAGTCATATATTCTAAATAAATGGCAATTTTTAACAATTTCTTTCAGGGTATGCAAACTTTTAGCCTAACTCCATCCATCCATCCATCCATCCATCCATCCACCCACCCGTATATCCTGTTCCTTATGTTATTCAGATGAGAACAGTGTTTTTGTCACGACTTGTTCTGATGAATGTACAGTAATGGCTGAATGCTGCAGGCTTCCTGTGGCCTGAGAGTTGCTGCAGTACGATCCTCAGGCCACTTATAAATAATGATGGAGCATGACAAGGAAAGTAGAGTGAAATAATGTGTGTTCTCCATGTTAATCACTAATTAGTCACAGCATATGCACAGTATTATGGTCTGATTTTCAGATTTCTTGACTTTACAGTTGAAGTGAAGGAGGAGATTTTTGTAATGTCTTCATAGGAAGTATAAATAAGATTTCACATGACATGTAATTAGGATGTGATTTTAGAAATAAAATGAAATAAAAAAATCTTCCTAATTAATATTCATTTCCAGATGTGGAAGCCAGTGGAAAAATCCAGGAGATGGGTGTTCTCCCCATGATGCCTTCTTTATTGGCCACACAGAACTCTTGCACACCCAAAGTAGCCAACATCATCGCAGAGGTGGCCAAAAACGGTGAGGACTTCTAATCTTAAAGTGATGCTTTTTTTGAAATTTTTTAACAATATGTCTGGATGAACAGTATACATGGTGTTGGCCTGGCTGGCAAAACAGACAGAATCTTTTTCATGTTGTGCTCATAAATTTGCATAAAAATCTAAATCATGATATAAACCTGTGCACATATCGAATTGCAGAAACAATCATACTTAATATTTTATTTATTTATTTATTTTTACATATCTTAACAGGCCATGCTTTTTATAGAAAAAAAAATTGTGTGGTAGGATGCAGACTGCTTTCCGTTTTATTCAAACACCGAACTTGAGATGGCGGCAGTAAAGAGGCGACCAAAATAAAATATGGACATATTTTGCGTATAAAGTAAGCAAAAAGGATGAGTTCCTAAGCACAGCAACACTACTGTGCACATGCTGTGTTAGAGAGTTAGAATTGATTTTATATTGGGATGCTTCATTTGAGATTTTCTCTTTTTATTTCTTAAGAAATAATCGCAAGAAAGAACGAAATACCAAGAGAACCAAGTACAATGGTACACACAATGGTTATTGGCATTTTATAGTAAAGTCAGTTAGGCATTGTCTAAACAATTCATGAGGGTATCTAACGTATCGCAGTGTTAAATATTGAGTGATTATAGGATTTACTATTTATAGGATACGTATTTTATTAATGATTTTTGATGATTTTTAAATGAGTAAATCCACGCATAAACTTTGTGCCTCAGAAAATCCAAGGAGTAGTCTTGGCAACTACAGCTGCTGTAAAAAAAAAAAGGGGAAAAAAGGTGTTTTTATTGCTATTTTTATTTCTGCAAACAAACAGAAAAAAATTTATTATTCTCACCATATTTTACTATATTCCTCCTACCAAAGACATTTGTATGCTGATTTTGAAAATAATCTGACAACATGACATAGAGGAGATTATGATGTGTTTAATTAGTCTGGTAAAATGTCAAAACTATAGTGTCTTGCAATCTAAATATGCCTCTGCAAATAGCATAATTTTGTTCAAGCACAGACGTTTGGTGCCTCTGGCTCAGAGAGGAGGTATTGAAAAGTATCAGATAATATAGAAATTTTTGCTTTTGGTGTAATGACACCACTACTTCAGACAGTAAACGTCACTATATCAATAATTAGGCATAAAGTCCTAATTAAAATGATAACATGTTAGAAAGAACATATTAATAATTGCAATTGGTATTTTTGACTAATCAGAATTTTCACCCTGTAACAGAAACGTTACAGAAATATACAATTGTAACATGTACAAGGATGTTGGTTATGATTATTAATTCCACACAGAATAACAGCTGATGTCATACTGCTCTAAGAGAATAATCTGAGGGCTTAGAGGACTTACATAGACTCTCAGTCCCCGAAGTGCAGGCACAGCCGTGCTGTTCCTGACAGCTTGGCAGCCTGTCTCGACTGTGAGACTGTTCTTTTAGTGAACATCTACTGCAAGGTCTTCTTGTTAAATAAATTTGGATTAAAGCATGTTAAATGTACAGCTGAACTCAAATGTCTAGCTCCGCATAGCAAGTTTTAATCCAATTTGAAGCTCAAATCCCAGTTTCATTCAATGTTACCAGGAAAGGAATATGCTTATTTGAACTTTTTTTTTTTCTGTGTAAGAATCTACAACACTGATTTTTAGCTCAATACAATAATAATGCACAGTGAACCAACTTAGTATTCGCTCCAGCTTCTGCACAAGTATATGTCTTGTTCTGCCAGTCTGCAAAAGCTATAAAACCTAAATTCTGCCGAGTCAGTGCTTAGCCTACTTCCCTGCTTTTAGGCTAATTATACAAGCAGTTCTTGCTTCAGGAAGTATACAAGAGGACAGGCTGGCAATGAATTGAGTTTGTAAAAGATTAGAAAAAAAAATGGTTTGAAGTAATGAATGGGCTTTTAGTGGAATGTGTGGTGTTTAATGAGGCTAGCCTGCTGGTTTAGCATTATTTTGGTAGCCTCTCTCTGCTAGGTTACCAGCAGCATTCCACCAGGAACATCTGTGTGCTGTCCATTTCAGGCCTTGCATAGGAAATGAGAAATTTAAAAGTTAATAATAATTGATGAACATTTTTTTTTTCAAAATAATTTTTTTTTTACTTTTCAGAATATATACACTTCAGATATGTAAGAGCCTTTGATTTTGATAATTACTGCAGTAATTAAGATGTTTCAGCTGGCAACAATTCTCTTAACCATAACTGATGCAGTGAGCAGCTATTCTTTCCTTATTCAACTATGTCAGAAGCTATATACCATGGTCGTGGAATAGATTTTGCTTTGTTTCACCACTGTCAAATTATTGGCCTTCATCAAACAAATAAACAACGAATGAGATTGTTAAAAATTCTGAAATTGGGAATTATACAGAAGAAGGTCTTGTGGTCTGATGAGTCCTGAATGACCCTATTCCAGAGTGATTGGCACGTCAGGGTAAGAAGAGAAGCACATGAAGTGATGCACCTATCATGCATAGTGCTCACTGTACAAACCTGTGTAGGCAGTGTTATGATCTGGGGTTGCTTCACTTGGTCAGCACCATTATGTTGTATAAACCAGCTAATCACCTGAATGTAATGAATGACCAGGTTATCACTTTCCTGATGGCATAGGCCATGTCTCAAATTATAAAGTCGTTTTTCTTGGAGCGTTTCACACATGAATTCGGCATTATGTAACCATGACCTTAAGTCTTTGAGATATGCTAGAGAAGAATTTACTTACTTTCCTGTTGTCAGAACAATATCTCTGCAACAGCAACAAAAAAAACTCTGGATGGAAATAATTATGACGCCTAAACTTGTTTAAACAATGTCATGAAAAATGCATGCCGTAATGAAAGCTAAAAGTGGTCCAGTCAATTGTTACAGTCTGACCTTTTTGGCCAGGAAGTGAACCTATACATTAGTACCTATACAGTATTACTCAATTGTTCTATTCTTGTGTAAAGAAATTCTATAAAGCAAAGATACCTTCAATAATAAATACACATTGTATTAAAAAAAAGTTTTTTGTAACTTCAGATAGAATAGAATCAGACCACTCAGCATTTTTTTCTTTGGGATCATCTGATGTCAGTAGACTATCGTAATCGGCCTAGAACAATTATCGCACTAAAGGAGGAAATCATCTCTTCACGAATCATTAGTTTTGATGCATCAAGAAATATTCAACGTTCTTGTTTTCAGTGTATACACAAGTGCTGCAGAGTCAGAGATAATCAATTTGAGCATTTGCTATAATTTGTAGTTTAAATACGTTTTCCCATGAATCCAGACTATTTGGGCCAGTCTGCATACCGTATATTACATACCTATAGGTAATAAAACATTGTCTGCACCGATTACTAAATGTGACATAATGTTTAATGCAAAGCAATTTATGTTGTCAAAATTATCTTGGTGGTCCTGATTACCGCTGTTCTGTTTGGTTTTGCTACACACTTTAATCTCTTCAGATTATTCTGCATGAAAGCGCGTGTTAGTTTACTGCATTATTTTGACAAGACAGGCAGTTGCTTCATTGGATTTAACAGCAGCTGTGGATTTGACAGGAGTACCGTAGGCAACTAACTGTAGTTAATTTAAAGAAAGTTCTTCCTCATCCAGAAGGTTTTATGGCTTGTTTTACCCACTTCAAATCAGGGTACAGAGAATAAAGATTGATTTGTAATGTATTTTTCTCACGGCAGAGTTCATGAGGAGTCCCTGTGTGGAGGCCGGTCTCATCCCCCCACTGGTACAGCTGCTCAACTGCAAGGACCAGGAGGTGCTGCTACAGACGGGTCGAGCCCTGGGCAACATCTGCTATGACAGCCGTAAGTCTCCCTCCCCTGCAGCTATCACGTGTATGAGAAACCATTTTGGGGTCTGCAGGAAGGTTTAGAAAATTATTTGAGAAATGAATATCCGTCAAGGTTGTGTTTATTTAATAATGTAGCGAATAAAGCTGGAGCCATGATCTTTTTGTGCTTCATTCAGGTCTGACTGTTAGAGGCACAGCAAACCGCTCACACCCACTCACCCACCTTCTTATAATTGCTTTGTTACTATGGAGTATCTAATGGATCTGATTTAATCTGTGAATTAAAAATGCAGAAATAATAACGGCCAGCTGTTTATTGCTTCATTAGATGTTTTGCTAACTTCCTCCTCTAATTATCGGAATTGTGCATGTTCTAATTAGACTGTGATCATTTTTTCCCATTAATACTAGGAAGAAAATCCAAGACTTTGCAAAGTATGAATGTAAAAGTATCTTTAAAACCACTTTACCTGTGATCAGAGAGTCTTTCGCAGGGTAGACCTGTGTGGGCGTGTGCATCTTTAGAGTAGGACTGCAGAAAGAAAATATACACATCTGCGCAGCCGAACACACTGCTCTAGTTAAGTGTCTGTCTGAGGAAAAAAAAAACAATGCTGCTAGGTCAAGTGTCTGGAAAAAAACAGCAAGGCGTGAGGCATATTTCTATTAGGACTTCAGTTCTAAATCAGGAGTTTTGTGTGAGACATGTTGAACAGTGGGAGTTTTTAAAAATATCATATTTGAAAGCATATTTTAAAAGTTTACTGTATCATTTTTTCCCCACCACTTCACATCTAACTCTGTTTTTTCCCACCATTTCTGTGTAGTGTACAATGTAGACTATACAAGGCACGTAAGGTTATTCTCCATGTAACGTGCATAATTTGCTTAAAAAGGAAGCCGGCTGGGATTCTGTTGTACAGTTGGGCATAAATAATAATCGTGCAAGCTTAGTGTAAACAAGTGCTAAAATGCAATGTGGCTTTCATCAGAGTGGAGCCAAGACGGTTTTTGGCTACAAATAGGGAATGTTTACTCCTCCTAGCGTGTCTGTAAAGCAGTAGTGTAGCCCATCCAGGGAAGAAGAATTGAAATGTCAAATAGTATCTGCCAAGTGAATAATATATGAAAATCATTATTTCGGTAACAAAAAGCATATAGGCCGTTAATAAATCTTCAGAATCTCAAATGTACGGATAATCCCAGAGAAAGATAAAGCTGAATATACTGCTCCTGGTTTTATATGCACAGTCTGGAACCATAAGGGGCCGTTTAAACAGTAAAATAAAGCTGTAGATATCCCTCTCCTTATGTGTTCTTCATATTTTTGGTCCACTGCACATGGGGAGAGCTTATATGTCTCTTCACTGTTTTCTCCCCAGTAGCACTGTCATAAATTACTGCCTGTATCAGTCAGCCATAGTGCGAAAGGAAAAACCGGATAAAAGACGTGTATATAGAGCATTAGTCTGCTGAACCCCCGGCAGTGAAATTCATGAATCATGAATAATTTTTTTTTCTTTCTAAATCACTGGCAGTTGAATTGCTCATAAATGTCTAAACCATTAGGAAGTTCATGTGGCTATGAGCAATGAAAAGTGTTTGTCATTCACTCATGACCTGTTGCTCTTTGGGGAGATTGCTGATAGAGCAGCTGAACTGGAGTTCAGTTGCGAATGACCGTGAGTCTAAGCCAGCACATGTCATCACAGTGACAGCCACTCTACTGCAGACCTTTGTTCATTCTACAACCCAAGTATAATGAATCCTGTTCAGTGTCTAAGCTTGGTGAACATCCTGATCCAGTGAGTCTGCATGCATGTCCTTGGCTATTGTGTAGTTTTAGAACATACAGTTTCGAAGGGTTAGTTAGGATAAACTGTGAAACAGACTCCTCCAAGGCCAAACACTAGCAGGACTGATGCTTGGAAACAAAAAGAGAGCCTGATGGTGAATCTCTTTGTCTTTCTTCATGATTCATGAGCTTTGTTTGTGTGGGGGTTGTGGGTAGTGGGCAGCTGTCCTAGACTCTGCGTGGGCATTGGTGAGTGAGACCTGGAGCGTTTTTATGCCAAATGGAGTGACTCACAGCTCACGCACACAGCTATAGCTATAAACGAGCGAGATTTGCTGAGTTATAAAACATACTGTGCATAAACACACATGCTTAAAGATGGTACTGCCCTCTCTCCTTTCTCTCTTCCCCACTTTTCATTTTCTACAAATTAAGAATACAAGATATTCACATTAAGAAATGATACATATGGAAACATTTAATGATCAAGAAAAGTGCTTAACTCCACAACAAACAGTTTTTCTCATGAAGCTTTGTGTAATCTTGGCATATTCTTGAATATTGGTGGTAAAAAGTCCTTGTTTTAGAAATAAATTGGTTAGAAATAAATACATGATACTGATCAGCCGTACCATTAACCGCACAAAGCATTAACACGTTGACATTTGCTTATTAATTATATACTGGTAACCTGGTGCCAGGACCCTGTTCACCAAGGATTATTTATGCCTGTGGACACCGAAGGCCAGCCAATCTCACTGAAAAGCCAATATAGCACAGATTGCTGAAAAACGTCAATGCCAGAAATGATGGAAAGGTATCGGAACAATCTCAGCAACCGTTTGGACGTTTGATGACCGTTGAAACGACGTCCCTCTGACACGTCCCGTCATGGTTGAAAAATAGTTCCAAACTGAAAGTTGAACAGACGTTTTGACAATATTTGATTCACAACAGCTGTCATCAGTGGTCATCAAACGTCCAATTGTTTCCTGGGAGGGTATCTACTGAACAAGACTTAGCTACAAGTCAAAGTAACAGCTATATATGCAACACCAGACAACTGTAGACAGCATTTGTAGCCTTCAGTCTAATGTTTGCTGCATCACAGCTTGCTGGCAAAGAGGTTACCTTTGTTGATGGCCTCCAAATTCCCCAGATCTCCAAAATCTATTTGAGCATCCATGGAATGTGCCGGACAAACACGTCTGATCTGCGGAGGCCCCACTTCGCAGTTTATAGCAATTATACGATCCACTGCCAATGTCCTGGTGTCAATAACTCCTTACATTTGACTTGGAAACAAATTTCAACCATCAACCTTCATAAAGCCTTTAAAATGAAAAATACCTGCATTGTTCATTTGATTTAAGTTAACAGCCTGTCATATGACAGCAGTGCTGTGAATAAAACCTCATAGCTATTTGTCGCATGCTTTAGTTCATATTAAACATCAGAATAAGGAAAAATTGTTTTTGTGATCATTTTTAAACAGTAGCCTAAGAGTTGAGCAGAGTCTGTTCTTGTCTGACAGGAGTGGATCCCAATGTGACCATCTGCTTAAAGTTCAACCTATTGTGTATTCTGAGATGCTTTTCTGCTAATGATGGCTGTAGAAGGTGATTATTTAGGTTATAGACTGCCTACGAGCTCAAACCAGGCTGGCCATTCTCCTCTATCCTCTCTCATCAACATGGTGTTTCCTATTCAGTTGTAACTTGGGTAGGTCCAATCTACTCATAAGCACCTTCTTCAATGTTGCATAATATTTACCAACTGGAGACAAAAAGGCTAAAATGTGCTTCCTCTGTTTCGTCAGAGACTTGCGAGGCTCGCACGAAAAGGAGACCAACACATATTACCCAGGCTGTTGCTTGTGCAACATCATGGGGATCAGTAACTGCCCTCTTCTGTATACAGGAGCTCAGAGGGAATGATGTGGATCAATAAAGCTCTTTTGCAAGATCTGATCTGATTCTACTTGTATACAAAGGGTTATATGGAGGCTTTTGGTCTCTGTAATCGTAGTTTGCTTGGTGATTGTAAGGAAAAAATGGTTTATTCCATTAATATTGATAGTGTATCAGCTTTCTACTTCCAATGTCTTTGATACTTTAACTATATACAAGATATTTTACCATGATTTCCTTTACCTAAATACGCTACAAAAATTTCATTAAAATAATCTAGCCTTTATTATTAGAGAATTACAAGAAGCCAAATATGATTTTTAATTCAGAATTTATAATCTGATTTCATGCTCGAAATAGTATATATATATTTTTAATTGACAGAACATTTAGCTAACTTTAACCATTTATTTCTAGATAGAAGTTAAATTAAAATTGATACATTGGAAAAAAAATCCCACTGTTTCAGACACTCACACGGCCTTGGCTTTTGCTCTGTCTGCTTTCATAGTGGTTATTGTCTAAAAGTCAAATTATACACTGACCAGCAACTTTATTAGGTACATCTTGTTATTACTGGGTTTGCCTTCAGAACCGCCTTAATTCTTCATGGCATCGATTCACCAAGGTGCTAGAAACAATCTGGTCCATGTTGACCAGAATCTGGCAGCAGTTTCTAAAGCTTTGGCATCTACACGTGCATCATTCGAATCTCCCATTTCTCCACATCCCTGAGGTTGTTCTTAGCCATTCTCTGAATGGTTCTCTATTCAATATCTAACCCACAAGATTGTTGAGTAAAAATCTCAAGAGATCAGTTTTGGAAATACTCAGACCAGTCTGTCTGGCACCGACAACCATGCCATGTTCACAGTTTCTTAAATCACCTTCCTTTCCCATTCTGATGCTTGGTTTGAACTTCGGCAGATCGTCTTAGTTTAGTCTTGACCATGTCTATATGTCTAAATATGTTGAGTTGCTGCCATGTGATCGGCTGATTAGGCATTAACAAGTAGTTGTGTTAACAAGTAGTTAAACAGGTGTACCTAATGAAGTGACCAGTATGTGTATAATGTATATGTACACTGCAACCAAAAATGTTCCAATCTTCCAATGTTCCAAACAGCTTGAAAACGCCTGTTCATTTTAGTTTTAATGTCTATGATAATTAGGAAACCCAAAGTCATGTGGATGTTATTCAGTGGGTCTGGATATCAGAAATCCTCAGTGTTTTTAATGTCTTCCTTTGGAATCATTTTCAGTGTTTGTGACTTGCATTGCTGTCAGCTGTGCAGCTGCGGCTTTGAATGATTGTCTGTAATTTGCTTGGGAGAAAAAAGATTTTTCCTTCCTCTAGCGGAGTGGAGGAGATATGTGAAGGGAGGAGGGGAGATATTGAGTTGAATGGAAGGGTATGAATAAAGAGAGAAGTGAACAAAGCGGGGTTGGGATGGTGACATAATACTAATATATGATTTTTACTGGAAATATATGGTGCATCTTGACAGATTAGAAGATCGTGGAAAAATGTCCTTTTTGTAATTTAAAAAGTGATGTATGGTTTTATATGGCTTATAAAAATAAAAAATACAGGATCTCAAATAAGATTTATTGTAAATATGAATTTCCGAACACCCATTTACAGTAGCAAACTCTGTAGTCCAACCAGGGACTGTGGAGGCCAATGATGATTACAGTTGTATTTATTCCCATTTTATATGTCCGGTCAACATTTACGTGCACATTCACAGACTATGGGGAATTTAGGAACACCAGTAAGACCGAATCTGCATGTCTTTGGTCTATGGAAGGAAACCGGAGTACCCCGAAGAAACCCACCAAGCACAGGGAGAACATGCAAACTGCATGCACACAGATCAGACCCAGGAATCGAACCCAAGACCTGGAGGTGGTGTAGTGCTAACCACTCCACCATCGTGCTGCCATAAATATGGATTTACAATACAGAAATTACTAAACATTTTTTTAATTTATGCATCAAGTATTTGGTTGAGGCTCCTTGAGGAGCTGATCAATGCAGCATGGTATGGAGATGATCAGTCTGTGACACTGCTGAGGCACTGTTGAAGACCTAGTTGCTTTGATATGCGCCTAAAGCTCATCTGTATTTTTGGGTCGGGTGATTCACATCTTCCTCTTGACAATGCCCTATATATTCTCTATGGGGTTCAGGTCAGGTAAGTTAGCTGGCCAGTCAAGCACAGTAATATCATGGCCAGTGCCCGTGAAGTACTTTAAAATCTCCTGGTAGACAGCTGTACTGACTTTGGACTTGGACCAACACCAGCAGATGACATGGCATTCCAAAACATCACCAACTATAGAAATTGTCCATCGAACCTCAAGCACTGGATTTTCTGCCTCTCCACTTATCCTCTAGACTCTGGGACCTTGATTTCCAAATGAACTGCAAAATTGACTTTCATTTTGCATTTTTCATTTTCCTTGAGGAACACCGTGACCATCTTCTTAAGGCTGCGCTCATCCCTCCTGCTTGTTCACCTTTCTCACCAAAGTTTTCCCTTCCAGCTTTCTTGTCAAGAGGAAGATGTGAAATACCCGACCCAAAATACAGATGAGCTTTAGGCTGCTATCAAAGCAACAATGCCTTTTCCTTCCCAAACAACTAGCCTTTTTAGTGATTACCTTCCATGGCTTACCCTCCTTGTGGAGGGTGTTGCTGATTGTCTTTTTGTCAAACTGGAAATTAAATATTATAATATAATGAGTTGTATATATTTTTTGTTTTATGAACTATAAGCGATAATCTTCAAAATTAAAACAAAAAAGGCTAGAATCTTTTTATTTATTTATTATTATTTTTCTTTTTTACATGTAATGAATTTAGGATATATCAGAGTTTTGCTTGTTTTAAATAAAAGAAAATGACCTTTTTCACATTATTCTAATTATTCGAGATGCACCGTGTACTCCAGGAGAGGAGACAAAAGGACTGAAGATGGTCTGCTAGAAGTCCATTATTATTTGTTGCAGGTTTTCGTCTGGTCATAGAATTCATGTGGCAGATACGTTAGTCCAAAGCTGTTCTCTTGTCGAAAAATGAGTTCTCGCTGCTTCCTGTCTTCATCAGGTCATGGCAACATGACCTTAGCCTGACCATATCTAGAAACTGCCGAGGCGCCTCAAAGAGACACTATAAATAGAAAAAGAACTGGATGCTCTATAGCTAGTATTGCAGTTTTGTGCTTGACTTTCTTTTGTATCTCTTTTTAATCAAATCTTATCAACAATTCTCCTGTTCTAATCATTACATGCTGTTTGTTTTAAAATTATTCTTTTTTTTTATATCCCAGTTGCGTCATATGTAATTTAAGTTGAGTTAATGCTTCGTTTTGCTGTTATTTATGATTTGCAGGTTGTTGTCTTTTAGTATTATTTTGTTGTCCTATTTATTTTTACGTGACCTCTTTGTTTTGCAGATGAGGGCAGAAGTGCAGTTCATGAAGCGGGGGCTGCTCAGATAGTAGCAGAGCACATTAAGGCTTTGGCCCATAACACTGACCCGGCCACCGGGAAGCTCTTGACTGTCTTTTGTGGCATGCTGATGAACTATAGCAATGATAATGGTAATGCCTAAACCCCATCTAGGGGAATCTACATTTGGATGGTTCCCTATAGATGAATTCTGAGATGCTTGAGAAACTGTCAATGATGTATTAGGCTGGTTGGAACTATTTCCAATGAATTTTCCTCTTTCTGTATTGGTTTAGTACCTGATAACTATTTGGCTTTGTCGGTTTTCGAATGCTTTACATGCTGTAGTAAGTTGTTGACAGGTTGTTGAGTGTCAATGCTAAAATCTTTAGGGGACTATTCAAATAAGGATACATGTTAATCCGTTTGTTCTCAATAATGGCTCACTAATCACAATGTATAGATTTGTCAGAAACGTAACCTATGTGACTAATAATCCCTAAGTAAATATTTCCCAACTGATAGGTTTTAGATTAATAAAAGGTCCAGTGTAATACCTTTTAAAGATGCATGTGATCATGCTTTTGCACATAAATATTGTAAACTTTGCAAAGGTACTATTAAAAAAAAAAAAAAGGATCCTGTTAAAAAAAAAAAAAAGTAAACTGTTTGACCAACTACAAAAGGGTGTTCCAAATATCTCCATCTATAAGGTTAATGAACAATTTTTAGCTAAATATAACATTAATTTACAAAATCTCCTCTAAATAAATGCAAGTATTGCAAAGTATTCTCTAGCACGTTGCAAAGATTCTCAATGGGGTTAAGGTCTGGACTGGTAGCCAATTCAGATGTGAAAATAATGTTTCATGCTCCCTGAACCAATCTCACAACTTGAGCCCAATGAATCCTCGCATCATCGTCTTGAAATATGCCCGTGCCATCAGAGAGGAAAAAAATCCATTAATGGAAATACCTGGTCATTCAGTATATTAAAGTAGTCTTTTTTTGGGCACATAATGTTGATGAACCTGGACCTGACCAGCTGAAGCAACCCCAGATAATAAGCCTGCCTCCACAGGCTTGTACGGTAGGCACGAGGCATGATGCGGCATCACGTCTTCTGCTTCTCTTACCCTAATTACCCTAATGCTCACCAATCACTCTGCAACAGGGTAAATCTGAACTCATCAGACCACATGACTTTTTTTCAATACTCCACAGTCCATCTTTTATTTCTTCTTTTTTTTTTTAATGGTCAGTAGCAAATTGAAGCCGTTTTTTTTTTTTTAGTTAGCATTGATGATAAGTGGTTTTCCTAGGCTACACATAAGTTTAGTCCCAATCCCTGGAGTTATCTTTCTGTGGTGTGGAAATGCTCTTACTTTCTCTATTTAACACAGCTGTGGAATGATTTGATTTCACAAAGTGTTTAAGCGATCTCCCATCACTCTCATTCAATGTTTTTCCCACCACATTTCTTTCTCAAAGATATGGTTCACCACTATCCTCCCAGATTTTAATAATGCATTTTACAATTTTTAATCCAATTTTGGGAGTTTCAGAAATCTCCTTAATTGTTTTCTGTTCTTAGTGAAGTCCAATAATTTGCCCCTTCTGAAACACAGTAACATCTTTGCATCTTTGTTTTCTGACATGGTTGTTAAAGAACTAAGAAGCTACTGTATAGACTGTATCAGTTAGGGTTAAATAACTTTTTTACCAGTAATTATCCAATGAAGGACTGTTACCTGTCTGCTTAGTTATGCACCAGTTGGTGATTTTTATTTTTGGTTGGAGAGCGTATAAACTGAAGTATGATAATGTTTGAAAGACAAGATGATTTGTCCCTTATGTATGGAGACTTCTGGGACCCCTTGCATTACATGTAAATATTATTAAATTTAAATAAATATGTGCTAGCAAAAATTTTACCTTTAAACCATTCTCTGATGCATAACATGACAACCCTTGTAGCAACCAACGATATCAGTGATATCAGTGATGTCATTGGTCAGAAAACTCAGCTATTATTCAAAATATCAAAGGTTTGCTTTTAAATGACCACTATGAGCACATTGGCTTTCAGCAAAGCTTTAAGAGCTGTACTCTTCTTTAGCTGTTAAATACGTTCTTGCATGCATATTTAATTTCAAATCTAAAATTGATAATGGTAGTGTGTTATACACCAATCAGCCAAAACATTACGACTACTGACAGTTAAAGTGAATAATTTTGATCATCAATTAAACACCAGAAAACTGGTAACAGTTTCATGGGCACGCAAGGCTCAGCCATGCACAAAAGATCAGCCCGTCTTGTCCGATCCCACAGAAAAGCTAATGCAGAAAAAATTGCAAAACAAAGTGCAATACACTGAGGGCCCACCCCATGACCAAAAGCAGAAAAGGATCTGCTGCCAACATTCTGGTGCCAGACAACACAGCACACCCCCTGAGAGGCCAGAGCTGCCCAGTGGCATAAGGGAATCCCAAAACCTAGGTGATTTTAATGTTAATAGATTTAATGTTATGGCTGATCAGTGTATCTTTTAAAACCAATCGAAAGGCGTATTTTCTAATGAGTATGATTGTGTGATAACACATGGTATAAACGTTGAAAGGTAGTCTAGCTGGAATCTTACTTTGGCTAAGAATACATGCAGAGTATTTAACTCTGTTCTTGCACTGAATAATGAGCAGACAGGCCTAGCTCCATTTTGTTCCCTGTCTTGCTGGCATCATGGCTAGGGATAAAATGGTAATTACTTTCCAGTGCTTTACCGTTCAGAGCTAACCAGCTAAATTGGTGTCAGAGTTTCTCATTTTGTCCTGCTGCTTGAAAAAAGTACATAGACATACTTGAGAATCATGATTTGATTTTAAAAGTACACAAACCACTTGATGCCTGCTGCCATCAACTCAGATGACCTGTGGGTAGCTCAAGACTTGCACGTCTCACTCTTACAACGAATAAGTCACAGCGGAATTTGGATCATATGTCATATCTGTTGAATAACAGATTACAAAGCAGTGGTACCTAATGGGGTATCTAATGGGTTTATATGCACGCATTCCTCCAAATTTCTGAATGTTTGTGTGCTTCTGTCTCCCTTTCCCTTTCTGCACTGTTCTCAGTCTTTAGTTTTGTCAGATGCGTTTGTGTGATAAGGATACAATGAGAGAATCCTAATTCAGTGTAACTTATTCCCTACTAAGTGGACTTGGATAAAATCTTTCCTTGACCAAGCGTTTCTCATTGCCAGTGACTCAACATTCTACTTACTCAGAGCTAATTATTTATAGTCACTCTGTGCTGCAGTGATGGATTAGCTATAATACTAAAGCAAACACCTTTTCTACAGTGCTTCGTGCATTAAATGGAAAGCTCTTGCAAGTTTAACGTTTTTGGATGGCAAACCTTTAATAACTATGCAAACATCAGGAACAGCATTTTTATCTGGCATTACAACTGTTACACTGTAACACTATATTATTCAAATAACTCAAAGTAGTTCAGATTAGTGGTTCGGTTCATCAGAATGACTGTGACATTTTTTTTTATCAGCCATAAGAGCAAATCACAAGTTTCCATTAGAGCCCATGGTCTCTCTTGTTCCATCATATGAAATACATTAAATAGAAAGTACAGTAGTACAGTATTGCTGATTTGTGGCCTTTAAAAATGCTGATTTAGTTTTTTGCAAGATGATGGCATTAATCATGGAAGTTTTTCTCCATCTCCGAAGCCTTGGGTAGTAAACAGGAGAAGTAACAAAACTGACCTTGCACTGAGTGAAAGTTGGACGGTTTGTTCAAGTGTTTCCAATTATTATGTGGTCATGCTAAAAAGTTAGTAACCCCTGTTTTAATTCTATGTTACTTTTGTGTAAAAAAACATCTCAGTAGTCAAATACAACATTAGACGAACAATAACGTAGCTTTTAAAAAAAAAATGTTGCTGTATATCGGTCCGGAACGAGTTGTAAAACCATTTACAAACGATTTGGAATTCAGCGTTCTATGGTGAGAAAGATTATTCAATCAAGTGGAAAGCATTCAAGACAGTTGCAAATCTTCCCAGGAGTGGACATATCACCACATTCACCCAAGGTTCAGACTGTGCAATGCTCAGAGAGATACAAAAAATCCAAAAGCTTAGCGGATCTCAGACCCTACAGACCTTACTAAGCATGTTTAATATTAAAGTCTATCACGCATGTACAGTTTGTTTGGAAGGATGCCAGGAGAAAGCCTCTTCTGAGTAAAAAGAACATGGAAGCACAAACGAAGGTCGCACGACTGCATCTTAGCAAACCGCAAGACTTCTGGAACAATGTCCCATTTACAGATGAAACCAAAGTAAAGTTGTTTGACCTTAATGCCCAGTGCCATGTTTGTCAAAAACCGAACAGCATTTCAGCAGAAACACCTCATACCCACTGTCAAGCACAACAGTCGAGGGGTGATGATTTGGGCTTACTGTATTTTGCAGCCACTGGACTATGAGCTCCTCTGTATCTGAGGCCATCTGTCCAACAGCTGAAACTGGATCATGCAACAGGACAATGATCTAAAGCACACCAGTAAATCTACAGCAGAATGGGTGAAACTGCAAAGAATCAATCTTTTGGAATGGCCATGGCGAAGTCCAGACTGTAAAAACCCAACTGGAATGCTGTGTTATGCCTCAGCTTCAATGAACTCAAGCAATGAAATAAAGAAGAATGTACCAAATCATATAGAAAATAATTCCTTCAAGTTCTTGCTACTAAAGGTGGATCTACAAGCTATTAAATCATGGGGGGTGTTTTGAATTGAACATGCTCGGTAGAAAATGTTGTCATATGTTGTTAAAATAAGGTTTATATGATCAGATGATTGTTTTTAACACAAAAAAAAAAGCTGACTTAAAAGAGTGGGTACTAACTTTGGAAAATGACTTTTATTATAGTGTATATTTGTTTGTGCCCAAGCCAGTGGCTCTGTGTTTGTACACTGTCACTGTGGCTAATGTACCTCTCATTAATGTCGATAGAGGGTATAGTGCTGCAGAGTTTTTCCAGGAGCATCGAGACAAACGGAATGCAAAATGAGGTAGAACCTCTGATTCGTTGTCAAAAACATCTGGAAAACTCCTACTCAGATGAGTGCTAGGGGTGCTTACTGAGGTGTGAGGCAGGGGATGGAATTCCTAAACATTTATCCTAGGATTTTTTGTCTTCATGTGTGTATTTTATTATTGAGAAGACTGAGGATAAATCTGTTGACTCCTTTTGGTTCCTGGTTTGAATTCTGTCAACAATCATAGCTGTAATTTGTGCACTTTTACAGTAATAACCAGACATAATGCAGGAATATCTCATTGAATCACTGCACAGTGAAAAAAAGTGATTCAGCATAACCAGTGTATGTTGCTGGACAAAATAGAGAAAAATCAATGAATAGCCAAAGCTAACACATTTTTGCCAATTCAAGCATAACTCGGAATGAAACCATTCAAAATGAGAGAGTGCTTCTAATCTAACCCTAAAATTCATTTTCTTTTCATGGTATATTCAACATCTGGCCTTTATATCCCATTCTCTCCCTCTCTCTCTCCTTACTACCTTTTTCATTTAGTCTGCTAAATTCTTTAGTCTCTCCCTCTCATTCGTCTTTTTTTATTGCTGCCTCTTGACTTGCCGCCTCTTTTCTGCTCCTGTAGTTTCTCGCCTTTTCTGTCCGTCTCTATCAGGGTTGTTGACTACAGTTTTGCAGTCTCGACTGCGAGAAAAGGTTTTTTTTTACAGGATGTATCACTTCTCTGCTGCATCGGGGAGGGGGTTGTGCTTGCCGATAATGTGATGATATTGAATGTGACAGGGCTACCAAGATTGCAGTATTACAGGACAAAAACAATGCCATCTGATTCGTTTCATTACACAGTATCAAGATGCATGTGATACCATGCAGCTGGTGTAAGACATAGAAAGCATAATATCATTGTAGGCCAACATGTTTGTGCCTGGGAGATATTATTTTGTATAAGTCAGATTATTGGCTCAGGTCTTCGAGCACTCGTCTGTTTAAACATGATTCCTAAATGAGTGTGTTGATGAAGTTTATCATTACCATTTGTGACCTACTGTAGGCTTTTTTTTTAAATGTACGTACAGTATAAGTATCTACAGTAGTGACTGATTTTAATTAATGTTTTGCAGAAATGTCTACAATCTCACAATGGTGATTATAAAAACATTTATTTTCCAGCTAATCTCTCCATTTTGGTGCACTGATGCATGTGAGTGTTGGAGTTAATATGGTGTGTTTAATCTCTTTGCATTCTCAGACACATTGCAGGCCCAGCTGATTAGCATGGGAGTCATCCCCACCTTGGTGAAGCTTCTGGGAGTCCATGCGCACAACACAGCGCTTACAGAAATGTGCCTCATTGCCTTTGGAAATCTGGCGGAACTGGGTAAATAACAGACAGATCTATTTATTCAACCCTTCATGTACACATGTGACCCCTGATATTTTGTCTTTTCTCAGGAATGTTCCTCCTGGTTTCATTTACGGAGATAGTTTTAAATCCCTCGTCACGTTGCCGTTAACTCATAAGTAGCATACTCGGGTCGTCTAACACCAGATTTAGTCCATGCTGGCCTAAAATATTAACTGATGAGGTGACTTGTGTTGAAGATTGAAGGCTAAACTCTGCAGTGCTGGGGATTTTCCAAGACCAGACTCTCACACTTCTGCTCTAATCATTTCCCCCTAATCAAATGCTATTTTAATTCCACTACCTTACACTGATACTAAACCTTTGCTTGAAAAAAAAAAGAAAGAAAGAAAAAAGTACATAGGGTTACACTTTACATTTTTGAGTGAGAGCTCAGAGGAATGGATTAGTGTTAATGGACTTCTATAGAACATGATTCATCGGCATCTGTCGCTGGGTGAGGCTTTAAATTTCTGGAAATGAAGAAAGAACTACTTATGAGAAATCAGTGCTTGTTTCTCACTTTTTCCTGCTGTACCTTTTGGAGACAAGGTAGCAATAAGAAATGATTACAGCACCCTCAAGTTCCTCTTTTTCCAGAAAGTTTTATTCATCTAATACAAATCACACAATTCACATATAATTTTGAGGAACAGTGCATTGTTTCATGTGCTTCTCTTCTTACCCTGATGCACCCATCACTCCAGAATAGAGTAAATCTGGACTCATCAGACCACATGACCTTTTTCCATTCTTTATGATTCCTAGAAAGTATAAGCCTTTTTTATAAGCCTGATTAGTCTTATAAACTAGTGGTTTTCTTATGGCCACACAGCTGTTTAGTCCCAATACTTTGAGTTCTCATCACATTGTGTGTGTATGGAAATGCTCTAACTTTTAAACTATTAAACGTAACTGTGATTACTCCTGGTGTATCATGGTGTATGTGTCGCACCATGTTTTAAGAGATCTATCCAGCACTATCATTCCATGTTTTAATAATGCTTTGTACAGTTATGAATAACATTTTCAGTAATTTTAATGTTATCTTTGCTTGATGGCGGACAAATATGACCTTTCTTTTGACCTGGTAGTGCTCCTCCTCACAGAAAGCACATCAACAACACACATTTTTAAAATCCATTTATTTGAAGCATCTACCATACAACTGTGAAAGTGTGAAAACTGTAGAAACAATCATGCAGCTCATTAGTACAGTATAATAGTGTGATTTTGTTTTGAAAGTCATTTATTTTAAAGAACATTTAATCAATTACTTCTGACTCATTTTTTTAAAATACAAAAACATTTCTGACAATATTCATGCAAGTAGTTGTTTCTGTACATATATTTTGTGCTATCTAGCAATACTCATTTCATTTAATCCATGGTTTATGTTTTTTTTCCTTTTTTGGAAAAATGATACTGGTTGTTAATATCCTTTTGATTGATACATATTTTCTCTCACATTTCATACTCATTAAAAAACACCCCTTTAAAAAAAAAAAAGAAAAGAAAAAAAAAGAGTCTGTAAAGCTGCATTGCAACAGTGACCATTGTTAAAAATACTATACAAATATAATTGAATTGAATATCTAGGTGTCACATGTGGATTTGGTTTTAAATAATTATTAACATGATTCTGATGTGTACGTTTGTGGTCATTCTGTAGAATCAAGCAAGGAGCAGTTTGCAGCTACAAATATCGCTGAGGAGCTAGTGAGACTTTTCCGGAAGCAAGCGGAACATGAAAAGAAGGAGATGATCTTTGAGGTGCTTGCTCCTCTGGCTGAGAATGGTAGGAGTCAGACACGGAATGTTTAATGCTAAAGTCAATCCCATTGAGTATGATTTTGAGTTAAAGTGTACACGTATGAGACGTAAGATCTCAATGTGGACCGCAGCCAGTCACTCTGACTCTGGACTTGAAAGATGTCTCGTCACAGCTAGCCCTGTCATTCACACCAACATATGGACACAGTGTTCACCTGTTGCAAGTGTATGAGAGGAATGTGGTGAGCAATCAGTCATTTTCAGGGTTTCAATTAACTAGAAGCCGCTATAGAAGTAGCTATAAAGGGAAAAATATATATTGCACTACATTTTTTTTTCATTGTCTGGAATAACTTTAATCTGTTTGCTAGTTCAAACAAGAAGAAGCACCAGAATTATAGACCTATTGTGCTTTGGGTCGTCTCCAGACATAGAACTATTGCAGACTGGTCTACAATTAGCCAGCTGCTGGAGTCGTTTGAGTGTAGTCTGTGTTTGGATAATGGGTGCTGTCACTTGCTTTCCCTTGCTTTCTGCCATCGCGCCCACAATAGGAATCAGGGAATTGTGAGCAGCTGCAATCTGCACCACGTCTGTGACATGAAATCTGCCCTCAGCTGCTGCTCCGTGTGCTTTCCTCAGGAGACGGTCTGAATTCCTAAGAGGGGATATGCATGTAAAAGTAACGTGTGCTGGAGAGTGTGATCCATTGTCAGATATGAGTATCTAATAAAGAGTGATCAGAAAAGGCATAGCAAATTACTTGGCATAAAAATAAAAAGGTAGCATGGATGTGGGTATGTGTGTGAGAAATATAGAAGTGTAAATAAGCCACAGGGGGCGAGCTTGTGTTAAAGGATACATGTGAGATGCTGACACAGTGAGAGAGAGCTTTTGAGTGAGAGAGAGAGAGCGAGAGGGAAGCCAAAAAGATGGAGGAACGGTGTGGACATGAACATATGAGATATGAGAAGGAAAGAGAGAAATTAATATGATGGAGACAAAGTGTGTGAAAAGAACTGTAGGTTGACTGTCTGGCTGTTTCTTATCATTCAGAGCAGTGCTTTGGGCCTGCCAGTCTCCAAGACAACGTCCTACTTAAAAGCTACTACATTGTACTGAGAGAGAGAGAGAGAATGAGTGAGGGAGATGCTCAGATATTTCAGGGATTTCATAACCAAGCACAAGGACCAGTCACATGCTTACAGTCAGTCTTGGATCCTGCATATTCAGATACTTTTTTGTTTCATCTTTTTACTAGATGGAAAGTTTAGTCATGTATGTTGTTTTATGTGTTTTATGACCGTTACGTAAAATAACATTAATTATTAATATTAATATTATTCATATTGTGCATGAATCGTAAGTCTGGAAAATCATAAAGCCATGCAAATACATGAAGTCTTAGTAAGTATAACTGTTCAACAGGACTTTTCAATTCTGTGAATTGATAAAATTTCTTTACTCAAAGTAAATATCTCTTACTGTTTGCTTCTCTAATACTCATGGTCTGTCTGTCTCTCTCTCTCTCTCTGAATGACTGTCACTTTCTCTCTGTCTGTCTCTGTCTTTTTGTCTATTCTGTCTGCATACATCTCTTTCTGGTGGTCTCTCTTTGTCTGTTTCTCTCTCTCTGTGTCAGATGCAATAAAGCTGCAGTTGGTCGAGGCTGGTCTGGTTGAGTGTCTGTTGGACGTTGTGGCACAGACGGTGGACAGTGACCGAGAGGAAGACCTGGCACAACTCAAAACAGCGTCTGACCTCATGGTGCTGCTGCTGCTTGGAGGTGCTGCTCAAGGCTTCAGCCATTGATGCTTAATATTGTTTCTAACTAATGTCACACATTTGCACAGGAAAACCTTCTAATGCTAAATTTTCATTAATTTAGAAATTTTGTTTATATCATACTAATGAAGACTACACATTAGGGTTGGGTGGGGCTATGCAAATAATTTTTCTTTTTTTTTCATGTTTATTTTACTGACACTGACATACTGACTGTGTAACTAAGTCTCCAAGTCATTATCAGCCCCGATAGCAACACTGATAATCCCTAGTCTGTTTAATCAGGTATTTTGAACATCGATCAGTTGTAGTGGCTGAGTACAGTACGTGTTGTAGAGCCAGATAGAGTCAGGACACAAACAGCTATAGCAGACCTCACTATATTTAGCTGTAGCAGCTTTTTCTGTCCCTGTGGAGAAGTCTTTCTGCATTAATGGTCTCCAAACAAACCTCACACCTGAGCATATGAGCCTGTTTATGTCATTAAACAAGTCAGTGTTAGAATAACAGGGCCACATAGTGGAGTTTAGTGGTATGATGCATTATAGATACAAGACAGTTTGGGATTTAGTCTACTCGTCATGTGTATGGGATGTATAAATGTTCTGAAGTATTAGAGACAGCTTTGACATCCAGGTCACTTTAAGTTTTTTTTTAATTTTTATTTTTTATTAATTTACAACAGTCACAACTGTTTTCTAGTTCAGAAACTGAAAGAGAATTGAATGGTGTGTGGAAATGGATGGATCCTCTCTTGCGTTCTCGCTACTTAGTAGGCAGCAGATTGTACAGGCAGCAGAGCGGGGTGTGTTTTTCATCTCCCTCTGAATAATTGATGCAGGCTGAATGGGTCGTGGGGTGCTAACACAATTCCTCTTCCACTGTGTGGCATTTCATGGATAGAGCGAGCGCTTTTCTCTCTCTCCTTTTTTTTTTTTTTTTTTTGGAGAACAGAGAGGGGCTTCTTTTATGCTTCCATGAATTTAGATGCTGCATTTAACTAGGAGAAATGTACTTCAACTCTAATGGAGCACTGCTTGGTTTATGCAACAGTTTAGTCTGTGCTGATGTGACTGCCTGAGTCCCTGTTATCCTTTAAAGTTCAGTCATACTGTATGTATGGCTTTATGGGTCATCATAAATTGCTTCATTTTTTTTGACAAGAGAGGGAAGCTGTTGTGTTTTCTTTACATTTGTTAACTGTCTAATGAATCAAGTTAAGTTTATTTTTGCAGTCACTGGAAAGCCATCAACTATCCAGTGTAGTACTTTGCTATATACTACAGTTACTGGGCTACTGTATTGTATATACTGTAAATAGTCAAGTAGGGAACATTAGATTTTGATTATGATACTTTGTAAGGATGATGATGGTCATTTCTTTCTTTTCCAGATGAATCCATGCAAAAGTTGTTCGAGGGAGGTAAAGGTAGCGTGTTCCAGAGGGTTCTCTCTTGGGTTCCGTCCAACAACCACCAGCTCCAGCTAGCTGGGGCGCTGGCTATTGCTAACTTTGCCCGCAATGGTAAGAGCGCTGGTTTGATTACTAAGTAATTGTAGATTATAATACACAGTGTACTATGTAGTACACTGCCTGGTCCCAAAACATTCACATATATTTAGCTTGATCAGCTTTGGCTGTTATTTTGAAGCGTAGCATGGTGTCAGATTCATGTGTTAAAATGATTCCCTATGCTTCTAGATCCACTCTTTCACAGCTTCGTTCCTAGAATATGCCCGTGCCACCAGGAAAGGAAAATCCATAAATGGAATTGCGTCGTCAGGTCGTGAGCTGCCTTAGTTTTATTGCTTTGTAATGTTGCTAAGCCTACTGTAGACCTGACCAACCCAAGATCATAACACTGCCTCCAGAGGCTTGTACAGCGTTCACTATGCATGACGGGTGCACTGCTTCATCTACCTCCACTCTTGTGCTCCAGAGCAAATTGAATTCTTTATTTCTGATTAGCATCACTAACCAGTGCAGCTTAGTTTTATACCTGTGAGTTCTCTTTTCTCTGTGTGGGGCAAATGCTTTTACTTTCATTATGTAACATAGCTGTGATTTCTGCTGTCCATTTTTTACAATGCAACTTCACCAAGTGTTTAAACGATCTCTGGTCAGATCTCTGGTTAATGATTATTTCTAACTACATTTGTTTTGTAGAGTTGACGGTTGACGTGGTTTTAACAGTTCTTAACCCAATTTCAGTAAGCTTACCGTTTTCTTTGATTGATGGTGTCCTTTTTATGTCTATGGAGTGTTGGACTGTACATGCAAAAATGGTTTCATAGAAGATCATTAATAGAAACAGTGTTCTTTCACTTTTGAGTGTGACGGTTTCTTTTCAGTCCTGTCTACATTCGCTACCACCAGCTTTACAGAGATTAAGTCTTGCATACCCCAGACACACACAGTCATATCATGTAATGCATTGCTGTGCTGCTCTTTGACCAAATTAAGGCTTGGACAGAGCAGGGAGGACTGCTGTGATATTTCTCAGTGTTTATAGAGAGCCGGTCTTCAGTGAGGTGTATCCTCACGTGACTGCTCACGATAAGGCTCTGCTGAATTCATTTATTATATTATTTGAATTTACTATTAAGTTAATACTATTACATAATGCAATTGTCCTGTATTGGCGTGAACACCGTGGTGAGACGCCAATCCATCACACGGTAGGAAACATGCGTGCTTTTACAACTATTTAGCAAAACCGTTCCTGCAAGTTGGGATGAATCCTCTAGAATGCCCATGCTGCAAGAGGAGAACATATAAAGCTCTGTTTGGCAGTAACACTACACACCGTGCCACCATGAGGTTATGTGAATCTTATATAATGTTTCTTTTCTTTAGATGGGAACTGCATCCACATGGTAGACACAGGAATTGTGCAGAAGCTTTTAGACCTGCTGGTCAGACATGTAGAGGAGGGGAACGTTACAGTGCAGCACGCAGCTCTCAGTGCCCTGAGGAACCTGGCCATCCCAGGTCAGTGTTGGGAGTCTTCTCTGCACATTGTCTGTATTGTCTGTTAATGCAAGCTTTTACTCACCATTAACACTTCTGCCACTTTATTTATCAGTGGTGAACAAGTCCAAGATGCTTTCAGCTGGGGTGTCTGACGTGGTGCTGAAGTTTCTCCAGTCTGAAATGCCACCAGTTCAGTTCAAGCTGCTGGGAACATTAAGGATGCTTATCGACACACAAGGTAGCTATATAACTTTGTAAAATGCCTTGAATGCGCGTTATCTCTGCTTTTGTTTATTCCTAACTTTTCTTTGACAATTTACATAATTACGTGAATTCCATTTAAACACTCATGAGTTTTGTTCCTCGACTACAATAGAAATTGTACACACGTTAGCCCTAGCTGTAGATACTGTATGTAGATGCCGAAAACCTACAAATCAGAGTTTTCTGCGCAAGTTTTTTATTTATCCTGTTACAGAAGCTTTGTCAGCTATCAGTCAGTTTCCCCTCTGTCCTTTGAGTTCGAAAGCCATTATCCTATAAGTGGAAGGATCTGAGACAAGGATCCATGCCACAGTGCTGAGATTTAATTGCTATAGATTGTGAGTGACGCTGCAGCTGGCAGCACGGACAACGGCGCTTTGCATCCTCAGCATGAGGCGTGGAGCCAAAAGCTTTAGTTTTCAGTGACACAGAGTGCTGTCCACATCGGTACTACTTTAAATACAGCTCCAGTACACTTTAAGAAAGCAGTTTATAAATGTAATTGATTGGGATTTTACATGCATTTAATTAAGGGCAGGACATCAGATTACCTTTAGAATACTGTTGATCCTGTAAGTGAATTATCTCCTCCATAATAACGCTTTAAGCTGTTATTAAGTTTTAACTATTAAAATATCTTAATACAATGTAATGGACTCGTATGTATTTCTAAGCCAGCGTTTGTCAAATTTGTGATTTGACCCGGCAAAATGCTTCATAATAAATTATCTGGAAAATGGAGTTTCTAGGTTTAGAGCTGATTTGCTCATAGATTGATTGATTGCTGTCTTTCTATGTGATATAGCAGATGCTGCCGAGCAGTTGGGAACAAACCGTAAGCTGGCGGAGAGGCTGGTAGAATGGTGCGAGGCCAAAGACCACGCAGGGGTGATGGGAGAGTCCAACCGCCTTCTCTCAGCGTTGATACGACACAGCAAGTCCAAGGTCAAGACCTCACACACATCACTGTATCTCAACACATTCCGAGATTCTGTCAATTTAATTCTGATCGGATATTTCTCGGCTTTGAACAGGAAGTGGTACGGACAGTCATTCAGTGTGGAGGTGTAAAGCACTTGGTGACCATGGCAACGAGCGAGCACATGATCATGCAGAACGAAGCGCTGGTGGCTTTGGGTCTCATAGCAGCACTGGATTTGGGTAAAACAGACATTAAAGTGTCCAAATCTCAACTTCACCTGATGTGTAGCTTTCACTGAGACTAACATCAACTTCTCAGCATCTTAATTAAACATTTCCTGGGGTAGGTTTTATAGTCCACATTATGCCTGATCCCTGAATTAATAGAAAACTGCCTTCTGCTTCCTCAGCTTCTTTACTCAGCAGAAATGAAGGTGGAGTAAATTATTTTTAAGTAAGACTATGTTTTATGTTCGGTGAAGTACTCCACATGTGGCAATAAATTTTTAGCCACAGTTTCGATGACCTAAAAAAAAGCAGTTCATTTTTGCGCACACAAATTTGTCCCCCTCAGTCTACTAGAGTAAAATCCCAGTTTGCTGGGTAGCTGGTACAGCATTATATTCAGGAGAGCTAATTTAACCACTTGTGTTCGATTCAATCCAGGACTTGTGGGAAAATGTCTCGTAAAAGAATATCTAAAATATAAAAGTGTATTAAAAGATACAAGTATAGAAGTGATGATCTCCTTTGTGGTGGCTCAGAGCTCAGTCATTCTACAGTGGGTAAGTGAGGTCATTCCTGTGAACATTCAACGAATGAAATGGCTGATCTTGGAAAATCAACAGATTTTTAACTTGCGGAAGAGCCGCATCTCATCTCTTGGGAACTATACATACAGGCAATCACCAATACCACATGCAAATTCCAGCAACTCAGCTGGGAGTTATTCCCACAGTCTTGATCTCACTTCCAGTCATTTCCAAAGGAGTTCCTGGGAGGCCTGCATTTCGGATGTGAAGCAGGAAATTCAGCCATGGGTTCGTGTACTGAGAGAACTTTCTGGGATTATATAGAGAAATAAGCGAGTTTTGCTCTCATAATGCTCGCATAATCAAAAGTCCTGGTTTGACTTGAACGCTCCTTCATACAACCCTCATTTGGGGACCATATGGTATTATTCTTTGCCAAAGCTTCCTTTTGTTTGAAGACATTGATTAAGTTCAAAGGAATCTGGATCAGATGATAAATCAGGAGAAAATTTTCCAAATCCCCACCCACTTGCTTTCCACCATCATACTGCAGCTACAAACTAGCAAGTGTAAAAGTTGATATGGTCTTCCTTAAAAGACATTCGGAGCCAGGCACCACAGGAAGCTAAGTAACTCTGTAAAGTTCTGTCTGGCTTCTTCCACATACAGTAAATGAGCTGACAGATGCCCATGACTATTTAAATGCTGACCATTTAACTGTTCTGTGCAGGCTATGTCTAATGCAAATTTAATACCATCGATTATGTAGATGCATAAATCGGTTCTTTATTCAGTATAAATTAAGCATGAAATGATGTGTTCAGCTTCAGTTTTTTTTTTGTATTATTTCCATTAATATATTGACTCTCGCTCTGGACCCCCAAGCTTTATAAATTGAAGAAGAAGAAAAAAAAATGGTACAGAGCTACAAAATCTGACTAATTGGGAGAGGGCTGTTAGGACTCTCTGCATGCTGGTCGGCAGGGGAGCATTGATAGTAATGACTGTATTTGTTGGAATTTTAAGTCTCTGACAAAATGTATGAATATGAATAATTACTCTTAGTCTCTGGAAAATCGCCCATGAATTTAATTTCAAATCACAGGTAGTGCTGTTTTCTTTTTCTTTTTCTTTTTTTAATTTAATAATAATAAAAACCTGTTGCTCTAATTCCTGACAGATTCCGCAGAGAAGGATTTTGTGGGAGCCACTCTGGTGCCGGTCCTACACAAGTTGCTGACAGAGGAGAAGAGTGCTCCTGAGATCAAATACAACTCCATGATCCTCATCTGCTCCGTCATGGGCTCAGGTGAGGAACGTTTCCACCCTGGATATCAACCTGCATTTCAGATGATTATATAGTTATTCCCCCATGGATATTACTCGTTAACTTTATAATAGGAATACCTGTACACCCGCACACTTATGGTGCCAATCAGCCAAACATGTGGCAGCAGTGCAGCGCATACACTTTAGCAGATACTAATCAATGTTTAGAATAAGCATAGATTGGCTGGTTTGAGTATCTCAGAAATTGCTGACCTCTTGGGATTTTCACGCATAACAAAAACATCCGGTAAGAGAAGGGTCTACAAGGGGAAACACCTTGTTAATGAGAGATTAGAGGAGAATCACCAGGCTTGTCTGAGCTGACGAAGTCTCTAGTAACTCAGATAAGTATTCTTGATGACAGGCGCGGAATGGAAAACATCTTAGAACACATTCAACGATGAGGTGGAGAATACATCAGGTTCCACCTCCCATCATCTAAGAGCAAAAATCTGAGGCGATCATGGGTACAGACTCATGGTGTCCATGATACTGTAGCCTCACATTTCTATGATCTCTTGTTCAGAGTAAGTGCACAGTAATGAGATGCATTTTGATTACTACAAATTGTAACCGATGTTTTTTCTTGTTTCCATTCCACACTCTGCCGTTCCCTCTCAGGCTCTTAGTGATGAATCCCTGTCTCGTCACCAGTAACGATTCTCTTAGAGTATCGATCCAAATTTAGTTTGCAGAGATATCCAAATTCCGTGGGTTGTTTCGGGATCCACCTTGCACAAATCATGACTCACTGCACTCTTGTAAATGGACTGATGAAAATGATGCAACACATTCACACCTGCACAGCAGTGACTGGGGAGACAGTAGGCTTGAACAGAAAGCGCTCTTGAGACGACAGGTCAACAGACGTTTTAATACAGCCAGAACGCAGATCATTTTTGACTCACTCTCGTATATTTTTCCTGACAACTTTTTCTCCGACCTCTCTTATCAACAAGGCGTTTCCACTTGCAGAACTTTTTTTTTTTTTTTTTTTACATTTTCTTTTTTTTTTTTTTACATTTTCTGTAAACTCTAGAGAAATCCCAGGAGAACAGCAATTTCCGAAATACGCAGAAAAACAAACACTGACGCCCCCCTGGTCTGCTTGCCTGACTTCTCTCATTCTCTTGTGGCTGATGAAGAAAAGGGCATCTAAATCTTGAGTGCGATACACAATGTGGGTGTGATGACCAGGTGTCCATAAAAATGTATCCGTATAGGGTGCGGGTTATAAACTCTTAAAAGGTTTATAAAATCTATTCATGTTTGTTTCTCTATGCCATGCTACATTCTGATCTAGGCATAATGTTATGTGCATAAAGGCTAGCAATTACATTCATTCATTCATTCATTCATTCATACATACATTTATTTATTTTTAGCAGACTGGTTTTACAGCTGGGTCTGTTGAACAAGCTCATTAGTTACCCAACATAATCTTTGTAGAATGTCTAGACATTGGTAACTATAGCAAGATTAATAATAATAATAATAATAATAATAATAATAATAATAATAATAGCAGCAACAATAATAATAATTGGATATCAGAAAGCATGTACAGTATTTTCATGTGTTTTTATATTCATATTGCTAGAAAATTGCAAGCAATCAAGCTATCATGAAGTTTGATCGGAACATTCTTTTTTCCTCTTCAGAACCTCTACATAAAGAAGTACAGAGCCTGGCTTTCATTGATGTGGTGTCCAAACTACGTTCCCATGAGAACAAAACGGTGGCCCATCAGGCCTCGCTCACAGAACAGAGGCTAACAGCGCAGAGCTAAAAGACTCTTTATACACCAGACACACACTCCATCCACTCTCTGCCTGCCTGCCAACCCTTCCTATACACACTCTTAACCTCCTACGATTCCCACCGTCTCGCTCTGTCATGTGCCAAGGTACCACTCTGCCCCACTCTGCCCCACTCTGCCCCACTCTGCCCCACTCTGCCCCCCTGCTAAATAAAGACGCCTTTTCGCCCCCAGTTCATTTCACGCATGCGTTCAGCGCTTCGTAGGACATCGTAGACCGCCTTCTGCAATAGGTTGTGCGAGTGAGATAGGGAGCGTGCAACACTTAGACCATAGCTGTGATAAGCGAAGCGTTCACATCTCATTGAAGAAGACGAAACCTGCAAAAGAGAAAAAAAATTTTAAATTAATTATACTAGACAATAACTACATGAGGGCTAGAGGAGAAACTAGCGCAGCCATACGTTCATGCCGTGTAAACCCTACGTGTTCTGTGTAGCTTGAATACCTGCTGATTTTGATACCTGCATGTTTTTTTTAAGTAGGCTAATTTAATGGTGTATGTGTTCAGCTAGTCAGACCTCACTCTTTAAGATACATACTCCCCCTTTAATGCATATACACACACACACACACACACACACACACACACACACACACACACACACACACCTGCCTTTGACATGTTCGGGTAGAGATCAAAATGTGTTTGTACTGTACTTGGGATGACAGGACCAGAGAGAACTCTTTACAGTTTATTCCCCCCATGGTCCTAGTGTCACTCATGTTCATATCTATGAAGTCACTTTACTGGAACGAGCTAATTCCATATCACTAGTCTGTTCAATTTGAAAACAGATTACTGTGGTCATATGGATGTTACGAACAAACAATAGCTGTTAATAATAATAATAATATAATAATAATAATAATAATAATAATAATAATAGCTTGTTAAGAATTAATAAGTGTTTCTATTTGCTGCCCTTTGTCAAAGAGCTGCATAGACCTATTCAGGATAGTGAAAAAGATGCTGCTTGTTAAATGACAGTATAATGTTAATGTCGTTACGCTATTTAATCTGTCGGGTTATAGCACACTGTTTAACATGGCTGCCATTACAACCGGTTTAGTAACAACTCCAACGGACTCCAATGGATCATTACAGATCCATATATACAGTAAATAATGCAATCATGTCAGATGTCGAGAATGAGTTTAGACAAGTCAGTGTGTTTGAGTGTTTTATGTTCTAAGGTGGTTGAAATCCTGCCAACAATTTCACGATTCGTGACCCCGGCATTGAATAACAGCAAATTTCGAGTGTCCTAAATAACATGCCCTCTTGAGTGCTCTCTATTAAAGGTGTACATTTCATACTGTAGTACATTATTTTCCTGAGCTGGATTTTGCATGTGTACAGGTTTCTCTTTTACCAACCCACTGAGTATCACGAAACATGCACTTCCAATGCATGTTGGGATACCGTACCACTCTGATGTGGCCACTTTATGTTCGGTAAATGTTATTTATCAGGTTTGTAACCTTAAGGAACAACTCAGCAAGCCAATATATCTATATTAACTGCATTACAGATATTTAAACGTGACTAGTTGTTGTAAATGTCACTGATTAACTGTACATTTGGGAGATGATTATTAAAGACAATTGCTGGCGATGGATTCCTGGTTTTGTGACCCTTCATTTTTTCTGTTCAGGCTGTTCCCTATATTTATTTCAACCAGTTAATTTTAATTCTACGCGATCCTTAAAGCTGCTTTAAGAACATGTACAATAAACTGCCTTCCTGTTATGATTGCTGTCGTTAACGCTGAGGGAAATGTGTCTGTGAGTATTCTGGGCTCTGTGATAAGCAATGCGAATATTAACACCATCTGGCTGAAACGTCTTTGCAGGGTGGCACCATTACTGCCTGTCAGTTATTTTACACTGGAAAATGCTTTACACAGCATGTCAGAGAATATCTTATAGTTTTGACAAAGATGATTTCAAGCATTTGAGCAGTAACACACAAGTAGAAAACTATTGAATTTTCTATATGTATATATAATATAGAAATTTTTAAGCAAAATATAAAATAATAACATGAGCAAAGGCCACAGGATGGGTTTATTAGAGAGAGAGAGAGAGAGAGAGAGAGAGGATTAGATTTCCTTTGACTGAAAAACTCCATGTCAAGGAGTTTCAGTGTCACTATCCTTCCAGGTTTTAATATTGTGTTGGACAGTTCAAAACTGCAGTCATTTCAATAACCCTTAGTTGGTTTCTTTGTAGGATGCGGGCCAATAATTTGCCCCTTCTGAAGGGATGAGCTTGTTTTGTTTTTCTTTTTTAGCCAGGCAGTGTGTATTGTATGTGACAACGCCACATTTGTAGTAAACTTGGTATCATAAACTACCTAGGCATGCTGTTAAGAGGGTGAAATACCCTTTTTAAACTTTTTACATTTTAATGTATTTTTAAGTACATTAGTCACACTAGCACCCATAACCTATGCTCTTGTTTTAATATGAAGGAAGTCATCCGTAACCCAATCCAAATTTGGGTTAATTTTACACAACAGTAAACAGTTAATAACAATGGTGGCACGGTGTTGTAGTGGTTAGCACTTTCGCCTTGCACCTCCAGGATCCGGGTTTGATTCCCATCTCTGTGTGCATGTTCTCCCCGTGCTTGATGGGTTTCCTCCGGTTTCCTCCCACAATCTAAAGATCTGCAAATTAGGCTGATTGGCGTTGCCAGATTGCCCATAGTGTGTAAATGAGTGTGTGTATGTGTGTGTGCCCTGCGATGGGTTTTCCCCGCTTCCTGCCCCAAGGCTCCTGGGATAGGCTCCATGTGACCCTGGATACAGGATAAAGTGATAAAGTATACACGATGAGTGAGTGCGTAAATAATAAGGATGTATTGCAGTTATCAGAGCTCCTACATGTACAAACTCTTCATCTATATGATGGGACACAACATTAGCAGGTGAAAAAGGCTTTTATTTAATAAAATGTTTAGGTACAGCACAAAGTTTCTACATATTCTTTCCTCAAACATGAATTCATTTGATTACAATAAGCCTGTGTTAGAGAAACATTGCTTTACACATTGTACATCATTAAAGTGAACAGTACAGATTTTCATTCATCATCTGACTTTTCTTCATTAATTCTATTCGGCTGCCTAAATAAACTGTAAACTGTAAACCACTTATGAAAACACTAAAAACACTTGACTTTTATAGAAAGTGTGTTCTGAATACTTTTTGAAGTATGTTGAGTGATTATAAATCAGTTGACAATACTTGTGGTACATACTCCCTGGTACATTCTGCTGGTGTCAGAAGTTATTCACTAAAAATGATGGACTTTCACTTGATGAAAACGGGTACATTCCGATCGAGATATTAGGACCCAACCAAGTGGTTATTCAAAATATAAAGATGATAAATGGTATTACAAAAGGAATAAGAAGTCAGTGTCCATAAACTGCACCATTTCATCTGTATAATATCTGTATGTGTGTCCAGTTGTTAACTGGAAAATAACAAAAAAACATTATGGAACATAGAGATGTAGTGCATTATAGTCAAATCTGTACACGCGCACGGCCTGATGAACTTGGCATGCAGAATTCTGCTGCTCGCGGCATCACTCAAGTCCTGTAAGGGAAAAACATTTTTTTTTAAAATAGTGAGTTAGATAACTCTAGCTCTATAGTGTAAAAGTATGTTAAAAACTACCTGTGAATGTCTTCATCAGGTGAACAAACTGCAAAAGAGAAAAGAGAGCAAATCAAAAGTGTTTTATCATTTGCCACACATCAGTCAGCTGATCAGCTAGTTGCACGAAAGACGTTATTATGATGGAATGGTTCTGATTCGATACAGATGGTTTATTCCAAGTGCTCAAGATATTTGGTATGATGACATTCAAAGTCACATCAACAGAAAATTGAAAAACAATGCTAAGACAGTGTAAACAGACATGTCAGTAAAAAAAAAAAAAAAAAAAAAATTCCTGTTTTGGTGCTATCACTGCTCACTGCTTGAAGAATGCATCATGGGGAATTCCTAAGATCAATACATATGAAAACCTGAATTACTGTAACTGCTTTTTTTTTATCAATCTATCAAATCAATCAATCAACTTTGTACTTTTTTTAATGACTGTGGTTGGGACAGAAAACACCGGCCTTCAGAACTAGAACAGCTAGTTACTAGTTAAGGTACCTCATGCAATACCCTGTTCATTAAAAAAAAAAAAAAAAAAGCCACAATTATGCATGCAGTACATCATGCATTCAGGCTCCTTTTTTATTTAGTTTTATTTTCTGTCTGATTCTTTTTTTCTTTTTCAAAAAAATAAAAATAAAAATAAAAATAAAAATAAAAATGTTGAAAGGTTTGCCATTTTGTCGCCTCACACCTTCAGGTTTGGTGGTTTGACTTTCACCTCTGGTGTGTGTGCCTGGAGCTCTCACCCTGATTGCTGGGTTCCCCTTGGGAAGTCCAAACTGAATGGCATTACCAAGCTTTTAATTTACAAACCATTTAGTCAGTTAAGCCAAACTTTAGTGATAAGTTCAGCAATACCAAAGGACCTGGAAGACCACAGGACTGAACCACTGAGGCCTGCTTTTAAAAATCTATTAATTGCAATCCACAAACATCTTCATAATGAATATTGTGTAGATTTAAAATCTTTTAGCATTATTTTGGGATTTAAATGCCTTTAGATTTCAGGAATACATGTAAATAAACAGCAAAAGATAATGATGATCAGTCCAGATCAGTCCTCTAATTTTTCAGGAAAAAAAAAAAATGTCCAAACCTACCTAGCTCAATGTGGAAAAACTAACTAACTTAATGCTGATCGTGCTTGAAAACCTTTAAATGTGGCTCAATTAAATAATTTCTGCAAGAAGAGTGGGCCAAAATTCCTCCACGGCGATGCAAAAGACTCATTGCCATTTATTGCAAATGCTTGACTGTAACTGTTGCCACCAAATGTGGCACAACCAGTTAGGGTTTAAGTTTAGGGACAAATACTTTTTTCAGTAATTAGCTTTTTTCCGTAATAAATGAAATCGTCATTTAAAAACTGCATTTTGTATTTACTCGGGTTATCTACTGTATGTGTAACATTAAAATTTGTTTGATGTGCTGAATCAATTAAGTGTGACAAATCAGGTACATTTTCACAGCATTGTAACTGAGCAGTTGTTTTTCCTCACATTTTATTAAGAGGTGGTGTAAGAGAAGAACCTCACAAAATATTAGTGATCGTACATACTGTATTATAGTATATAATAGTATATATTATACAGTATATATTATACAGTATATATATATATATATATATATACATACAGTATACTGTATATTATACGTACAGTAGATACAGTAGGTACAGTATACTGTGTATATATGCTGTATATATATATATGCTGTATATATATATGCTGTATATATATATATACATATATATATATATATATATATATATATATATATATATATATATATATATATATATACATACAGTATACTGTATATTATACGTACAGTAGATATACGTATATACAGTATACTATATATATATAGTGTGCTGCTCACGCAGCATGCAAATACTAGAGATGTTCAGAATCCAGAGGAAATTCCATAAGCTGCAGAGAGGGAGGGACACTTTAGTTTATTAACTTGTACTTACACATCATTCTAATAAAATAAGGTTACCATACATTGATGCACAGATGATGATGAAGGTGAGCACCTTCCTTTACACTGAGGCTTTCTCACTGGAGCTTTACAAGCACGATGCACAGTGAAAGAGGGACGGCACACTGATAACATGGACATGGACGCATGTTGAACTGCCATAGCAATAGTCGTGTTACGTTCTCGCATGTTAACAGAGGAGTTCTGGTGATTTTCACGGGGATGCCTTGTTTGCCAGCCGGTTTACATATTTAACGCTGTTGTAAATGATATCTTAAATAAGAACCTGATGATGTCTGCAATACAGTATTTATAAAGGTACTTCATCATTTATTTAAATAAATAAATTTAAAAAATCATCCAAAATTACTCTTAGTTTCTTATATTGTCCACATACTAAAAAACCTCTAGGACTAGAATCTCTCCTTTTTTGTAAACAGAACTTTATTAGCTTGGTCAGGTTTACTTACCAGCTCGCCCGCACAGCTTCAATATCACTCACTAGATTTTGGGCCAGGCATATCCCAAAAATCTGCCAAACAGACGGCAAAATTAGAAACCTTTATCATCTTACATAAACATCATACCATAGAACAGAGTTTGTATATTATTGTACATTGGAATTCAGAAAATAAGATTAAAACTAGCATAATTCTGCTTAGGCCATGGCATCGTGCCATGGTATTTCATTTGCACTAATATACCATGAAGTCTGTACATATACTGGAGGCGTTCAACTCAAACTGGGACTCGCGATGAAATTTCTCATGAATGAAGGCATGAAACTGATTGACATTTACAGAAGACTTCCAACACAGAATGATGATGAGACTGGCTGCAATAAAAGCATTTTAAAGAAGGCCCCATGTCTGTGAATGACGATGCCGATCGAGTTGGCACGGAGCTAACAGCAGTCGTTCCTGTGAACATCCAGGACGTGGAGTGCTTGATCCTTGTAAATCGATGGGTCTGTCTATGGGAACCGTACATACAATCATTCACGGACACCACTTGTACATTACAGGAACTCGGCTGGGAGTTATTGCCACAGTTGCTCTTGCCATTTTTACATGTTTGGGTCATTAAAGGAGTTCCTAGGAGGCCGGTGTTTCAGATGTGAATCAGGAAGTTTGATCATGGACTAGTAAAATGCTGGAATAAGTGCATTAGTGTAGATTATTTAGAGAAATAACTGTAGTTTTTACTCTTACAACTGTGTTCTATTAATGCACTATCAAATGTCCCAGTTTGACTTGAATGCCCCTCGTGCACAGTACACTGTGTATGGGTGTGAAACTCAGACGCCCACACACTTTGAATTGAAACATTGCACTGAATCTCCTTTCAATTATACAAGGACAGAATGTAAAAAGTGTTAGCTATAAACATAACATGACGAACTTTACCTGTAGCAATGCAATTCCTATAAAGATGCCTGCTACTATTGTCAGGTTGTCCTGTAACCACTTCTCAAACTGAGGAACACAGCCCTTCACATTTATATAGGTCTTTTGTTCGTCTTCCTACAAAACCAAATAACAACAATCATGAGAAAGATTACATGCATTACATCATGCTCTGTCGGATTTCTCTCAAAATTGTTGACTCTCCGTTATTAGGTAGGATTTAAAAAGACATTCCAGTGTTCATCTATTTTGTTGAATATGTGTTATGATTCATGACCTGCAGAGGGCTCCTCATGCTTACTCTGTAATATCTGGTTATTTACCTCCACCAAATCCGCATCACACTTTCAGTTTTGGCAATGTTTTCTTTTTATAGCTGATTTAAAAAATAAAAATAAAAAAAAAGAGGCAAAAAGTCACCTTTAATCAAAGGTTTTTCTTTTCATGGTTAATTCATTTTTGCATACAGTGCCCCTACACAGGATAAGTATAAGCATAAGCATAAGAAAGAGCATTTCAATCAGGTTGTTGTTGTTGGTCTTTCAACTGCTCCCATCGAGGGGTTGCCACAGCAGACCGTTCAGTCCGCACAACTCCTTGGCACAGGTTTTACGCCGGATGCCCTTCCTGCCCATTTTTTCAGGGCTTGAGACCAGCACTGCATGTAGTGGCTGGGGTTTTGGGCATTGACTGGGAATTGAACTCTGGTCTTCTGCATGGCAGGCGAGAGACCTACAGTAGCACTGAGCCACCGATGCGCCAGCTTTTCAATCAGGAATATATTTCACTACATATATAAGAAATGCTTTCTATTGTGCCGCATAATGGGAATGAAAAAGAAAAGAATCATCATACCGATTTAGCCCGGACATCATATCCGCATTGTGTGTTGATGACATCCTCCTAAAAAACAGGAAGCACTGGGTAAATAATAGTTCCTCTAACAACATTGGCACACATTCTTAAGAGCAGATGAAGAAGACAGTGCTGTGACTGTGCAAATGGTTTTCAGACGGTGCACATTTTTAATCTTCTGTACTTACTAAAATTAACTAGTAATAACCCTGTAAAATGCTACACATATCTACTATTCCTGGCTGTGGGAGTGAAGTAATTCATTACACACAGGAAGGAAATAATAAAATGTTGACAGCTCATGACAAATTATTGAAAAAAAAAAAAAAAAGCTCTTTACCCTAAATGGCCTGCTCTGAATCACTTGCTTATTGGAAGGTCTTTTCAAAAATTATTATTGTTATTATTTATTGTAATCTGATCGTGCAAACCTTCTTGCAACCTCTCCTGATCATTCTGTTGACTGTCACTATTACAAGAGGGTGTGACCATCAGTATCTTCAGTCTTCAACTGAAAATCATTTTGGTGATCTTGTACAGAAGATCTCATTATACAAGCCTGTATTAAAACCCTGCAATAGGTAGCACACACACGAAAATAAAAAATCAATCATAATTCATCTTGCTTCGAGAGATCATGAGTTTGAATCCAGATGGTTCCACCGCCATACAGGGATGGGAAGATTGTAAAAGAATGTGTTGGCATAAACATAAAACTATTAAATAAAATAAAAACAACCCATAGTTTTTCTCATTCCTCTTACCGCTGGGTCCTTGGTGCAACAGGAGAAGGGAACGCCACACTTCTCTCGACTGGGGTTTGTGTCTGTGCAGTTGAAGTAGATGTTGAGATCCCAGTCACTAGGTTTAAATGCGCCACAACACTCCCACTACACACACGAAAAGATCATAGCATCAAAGATCAAAGCCCCCTGGAAATCACTCTTAAAACACATTGAAAGAATTAGTAGTTAAAAGTAAGAGTGGGCGAGTATTGTTAAGGTCTCCAGTAGAGTTCTTAGGGAGGAGTAGGCGTTACTCTTACGTACTGTATGAAGAACAAAAGTGACTTTGGCATAAATGAACTGAGCAGGCAGATGGCCACATATGTGACTTAATCAGCCATTATTACATTATTTCTTATAGTGCTTTATATTTGTTACATGTCCTGTGTATACGTAATTACAGGTTGACTTTATGACAGGTAGAACATCTTCATGAGCTCTTCACAATCATCAATTGCGGTGAATCTTTATGCGTGCAGGTTTTAATGGGTGCATTTATCAAGAATGGAAACAGAAAAACTTACGGCTCATACAAGCATTTTCCACCGTGAATTAAATGGATCAATTGTCTGATTATTTCAAGTACTCTGCACAACACTTCTTAGGGATGTCACAGCCGCTACAGAATGTTAGATCTTGTTAGTGCACAATGCTTGTTCGTCCCTGTGACAGGGTCAGGCTCTGCTGCTGACACTCCAATATTGAATTGGATTCTTGGCCGAGTTATCTGCCAGGAGCTGACCTGACCTGGCATCTGCAGTTAAATTCAAAGGCCTCAAAATGGAGCCGAGGTGTCTTGTAAACCTTGGTCACACAACGAAACATACGTTTGTTTTACACATCTTGTCCATTTTGTAGTACTTGCATGCAGTTCTGCAACTTGTGACGCAGCCTTCAAAATCCATTGTGGAAGTCCAAGGATTTGACAAATTATTGTTGACAGATTCCATTTTCCTTTCCTAAGGTGGCATCTCTGCCAAGAAATATTCCTTGAAGTTTCCATTCTGTAAACCAGACAAGCTACAGCATCATGCTTTGATAAACACAGCAATCCTGTCAGCTAAATAACTGTAAGAGTAATAGAAAGCATTTAAAAGAGTTGCATTGTGGGGACTCTGACTGTTCGAGGCAGCCTGATGTAGAGCAGATGATATGGTATCTGGCTCCATTCACCGCCTTTCAGAACAAAGATGCGGCAATCATAGGGTCTATAGTGCTAGTCTAATCTTGCTCTCTTTTCCTCATCTCCTTTCTCATTTGGCAACTTTCACTCTTTTGCTGCTTCTGTTTGACTTTTTCTTTGTTTTCTTTTCTCATCTCTCTCTCTCTCTCTCTCTCTCTCTCTCTCTTTTAATTATTTTTTTATTTTTACTATGACATGCGGTGGGTCCAGCACATGCTTTCTCACTTACATATTCCTGAGTGAAGTCGATAAGATTCTGCAGGTCAATATCATCTCTATAGGCTTTGATGTTGTTATTAATGAAGCTGTTGAGCTGGTCTTTGATCCAGTCCTTAAAGACAAAGGCAAGAACCCCAGCTGTCAGCTCCAGGAAGAATATAATCCCCAGGAACACTGAAAACTAGAGTGGGCCAAGAAGAAAAAACATGAGATATTAATAATAATAATAATAATAATAATAATAATAATAATAATAATAATAATAATAATAATGATGATATTATGTGTTCAAGTAATGACATTGTAATACTAAAATAATAACAGATGATGACTTGCTCCATGACATAGAATCCTGCTGCATAAGGTAGTTTGGAAGTGGAAATTTTACAGAATAACTGGCACCCTTTATAAAAAAGAATAAAAAAAAACTCAAAGATTCAAGATTCAATTAGTCATATTTCAATATAGGAATGCTATATACATTTATTTAAATAATTGTATCATCTTACAAATTTAAAGACCCTTAAATAGAGGGATACTTTTTCATAAAGGACATTTAAACCATATACATATAATCTTTGGTGGATGCGTTTGAGCAGTCCTCTTGCTTGGAAGACTCTGGACTGAATTACAGTAGTTTTCAGATCTGGAGACATTTGTTGCAAAAAACAATGATTTTGTGCATTTCCACAACTGTTTCTCTGTTGATCCTAGTGTATGATTCCACCAAGTGCACCTACACCAGTTTTTCAAACAGTCCCACAAAACAAGCCAGAAATCATCAAAAGATTCACCTCCATGTATCAGCTGCATCTCCACAGTAAGTACTTTTATCACAGTAGAGTGCACAACCAAATATTTGGGGTTCATCTGTCCACAACATGTTTCTAGGAGAATTTCCAAAGCTACTTGGATGTAATGTTTTTAAGTTTGGGTTTAATTAGTAAACCCACTGAAGTGAATTCCATATTTGAGAACATAAAAAGGTCAGAAATAAAACAACAGAGATTCTGGAAACTGAAGACAGCACAACATTGCAAGAAGACATTAGGGGTGCCAATAATTCAGCAGTTTACACAGTTTGAATAGAAGGTGTGTTCCTCCCCACGAGGATGACCGTTTAAAAAGGATTCTATGAAGATGAAAACATGGACTCACAAATTTGAGGAGGAGGGTGTTCTCCCTCAGAGCTCCGATGCAACCAGCAAAGCCCAGGATGAACATCACACCACCCACCACCAGAAACAGCCAGACTGGGTCAAATCCGCCCAGGTCAGTGATGGAGGATATATTTGAGAGCACACCCTGACAGATTGAGAGACACAGAGTTAGGCCATATTTAGATGTTGTATTCAGAAGTACAGATTTGTATCTGGTGTCCTGAATGACTCCTCAGTGAACACATTTCTTGCTTATAGCTTTTATCAGAATTGCCAAAACACAAAATCAGTTCAAATCAAGCACAATTTGCTAATATTATCTGTTGGACTTAATAATTTTATAATTAAACTATGTTGCACTTTTTATGAAGGATTGGTCAATAAAACTACAGTGGAAGACTGCACAGCATGTTGTTGAACATTTGTTTTAATATTCATGCTTTGTGTGCTCATCAACATCACCACTAAGGAATAACCCAACAAAAAAAAGGAAAGGAAGACAGAAAGTAAATTTGCAGACACATATTAATTACTATATGCAAGGGAGTGCAAGAATGTACGGCTACGCTGCCCAGGGAATTAAAAAAAATCTGACTGGACAGGTTTATAGTCTATAAGTATAATGTTTTCTTTAACAGGAACATCTGGCAGTTGAACATATACTGCCCAAATCTAAATACACACATTCAAATCCCAACATCGTTTAAAGTCCAAGACCAACAACGTAACAGTTGTAGGATTCAGTAACAATGTTGTGCAATGTTGTATAGAATGTAATTTATGCTAGGGCCCCAGAGTACAGCATAGGAATCATTGCTCTGGCTTTAGTTCATGTAAAAAAACAAAGAATGCATGTTCTGTATGTACAGTGATTTCCAAAAACATTCATCTCAGCTAAGAGCAGGCTAACCCAACCTAATCGATCTAAATACATGGTTCTCTCACATCAAAAAAGCTTCCTCCATGTCTTTACATGATCCAGTCGCTTAGACCATCACTTTGTGATAAAAAAACACTGTGCATGTCATGGCATTTATATAAAACTACCAGATGCAATGACAACTTAGTAAGCACCTGGTAAGAGCAATCCGGTGCAATCTGATCTGATACATGTGATCATTTGAGTGATTTGTGACAACATGAGAACCTGACAGGGACATGGACAGGAAGTAGTATGAACTTAAATAAATGCACATTTTTTCCATTTTTCCACAATTTGACCCCTATCCTGTTGAGTTCTTCGATATTTTTAGGGCGCATTGGGAACTTCATGGTCTTCTCCTGAGTGTGATAGGGCCCTTAGGGTTTGCTGTAGATATTATTATAGCTATTTCCTTCCCAGGCTACACTGTGTACTTATCTGTAAAAATATGAGCCAGTGCATTTAAAAGGAAGACAGAAGGCAGACAAGATAATTAAGTACAATCAAGATACTCGAATACAATATTTCCACAAGTACTTTAGATGCATTGGCTTGAAATAAATGGTAAGACTATATATTTTGGCAGAAAGACTAAAATATGTAAAACTTACAGTTTAAAATATGTAATTTAATATTTCAGTCCTACTCTGCATACTTTGGGTGATATATGGTTCTTTTAGTTATACAGCACCTGAAATACTGAGGTAAACCATCAGACACACCCTGGGTTAGCAAATAAAGGGGGACTATCAAAAAAGGTTTAAGTTGACCTTACTCAAGAGGTGCATATGATTGAATACACCAGTGTGGAAAGATTCATCATTTTAAAAATTGAGAAGTGTTTTACACGCCTGCTGGGGCAAATTAAGATTTACATTAAGAACAAGCTCTGAAACATTAAGAAAAAAAAAGAAAACAATAATATTATACTTTACTACGCAGTCATGTGGAACATAGTTTTGTGGTTGTGTGTTTTAACCCAATTTTCTTTTAATTTACAATCACACAAGTCCATGCTTAGGTCCATGCTAAGAGTTCTCTGAAAGTGTTCCCCTGGAGAGAAAAATAAGAAACAGCAAAACTCTTCACCCAAGAACTGCTATGTACATAATTTCACAGAACACCCAGATCTGCACACACAATCTGATGGAAGAGTGGAAAAGACTATTATTGCCATACTGAGAAGCAGGGCCATTTACAGCAAGCGCCCTCAGCCTTTGGGGTACAGAGGTCTGTGGCATTATTGGGATTTGAAGTTGTAATCCAATATTTGATGCTTATTCAGTTACTTTGCAGAATCTGAATGCAATCGATGAGGTTAATGACTTGGATCCATTTTATTAGTTCTCAATGCTACTTTCATCTTGGAAGGTAACTTACTTTTCAGTGTATGATTTAACATAACTCACCTTCTCACTCCAGGCCCATAGTCCAATTCCCAGGAAGAACATGCCCACTAACTAAAATAAAATAAAACAAGAAATGTTTAGTTATTAAGCTCTTCATTATAATATTCAGTCACCACGCATTCCTGATTTTGCCTGGATAAATTATGAACTTTATATATGAACATTAAGCTTCATACAGTACATATATATAAAAAAATCTAACCGTCAAAGAACACATTTGTACTTTCACTCCCACAAAAAAGAAAAATCTAAGGAATGCAGCTTCCTAAGGAAAGAAAATAGGAACTGAGACCAGGGGTTAGTGAGTGTACACTGAATTTATGATCATTTCCAGGAGATTACTGTGTTAACAGTCAGTCCTTCAAATGAGGGAAATCAGTACAAGACATCTGAAGACGTTTACAGGGCATAAGACCAACTGACAAAATTTTAACCTCAGAAAAATCCCTAGATGCTGTTTAAGGACAAAAATATTTTACCAACAACAAAAAAATTTGGTCTGCACTCTCATGTACAGTACAATATAAACCATCCCCTTATACTGTAGTTTTATTTGCAATATAGTTCTGCAACATTATATGACTACATGCTCTCCTTCATTTCGATTTTATGAAGGTTTTCATTATCTATTTAATGTACTGTTCAGGGAAATGCTAATTAAAATGTCCTTTTATATTTTTATACAGTGGCAACACCTTCTTTTTCTTATTCAATAGTAAAATAATGTGCTCTGTGACAAATGTAAAACAGATATTTTTTGCCCTGTGAGAAATCAGGTCAAATGTATAGTACCTTGTTTTTCGAAACAACTCTTCATTACTCATTTGCTCTCACATATGACCACTCTTACAACATAGTTACTGCGGATCAGCCTTCCGAAGGACCCAAGCATAGGCTGGAATGTTCGGTTGTCCATTTATACGAGGGGAAGGTTCTCTCAGTATGCCAGAGACCTAAGCGGGCTGCCGTCTTCTGTAAATGTCAACTATGTTTAACGCCTTCATTCACAAGAAATTTCATCACAAGTCACAGTTTGGCTTGAATGGCTGTCATAATAGTAATAACACTCAAAATAAATGTTACAACAGTATGAAAAGTTAAACATTTAAGACATCACTGCTAAGCAATCAACAAAATTACGAGGGTGTAAACTGCCAGTGTTATCAGTGATTCAAGTATGTAACTCCTATCAGTGTCTAGCACCGGCTGGACCGGGTCTCGTGAGCTTTCAAAAAATATTTTTTAAGAAGCAATGAACTTTGTGTCACAAATATGTGGCCAAAAATAGTTTGAGGGCAAAAAAAATATTATTCTTATGAGATTAGAGATGATCAGATTTATTGTTCAGCCTGAAAAATGAAGGTTTTGCAGAAATTTAGCAATCTGAGTTTGACTGCAGTCCCCATGATACAGTATGCACACTAGTACTGGATATGGGCAAAAGTGTCACGCCAATATGTGGGGATTAATACGTGGTTAGTCCACAGTCGGCTGCCAGAACTGTCACTACACATCTGGAAAGAGTTTCCACTAGATGTTGGAGCGTGGTTAGTGGGCTCAGCCACTGATGTTGTGCAAGAAAGTCTAGTGTTACAGTAGTTGCAGTTCATCCCAAAAGTGTTCAGTGGGGTTAAGGTCAGTCAGTGCTCTTTGAATGATTTTACTCCTACCATGTGCACAGTGCCTCTGGCATGCTGGAACGTGTTTAAGGCTTTTAGTTTCAGCACAGGAAAATACTGTACAAAGACATTCTGTACAATTCTGTGCTTCCCACTTTTTCAGGAATTCCCATGTATGGCCTTATTAGATAACAAATTATTACTTGATACTAGCTAATTTTAAATGATTCGTTTAAGCAAAGCTTGCTTTCTTCTCCATTATATTTTGGACAGCGCCATGGTCATACCCCTGCTATTTAAAAAGTTGAAAACAGGACTCAAAGTCAACAATGATACAGCATCCCTGAAGCAGAGAGCGGTAAAGGTCCTGATCAAAAGCCCAGCAGTGACAGCTTGGCAAAGCTGAGTCTGAACCTAATCTGTAACCCAAAGCTTTAACTGTTGAACCACCAGTGCCTACAAAAATCAAACAAATACACATTTTCTGTTTCACACCATGAAGAAATCATTGACCATACACATCATCAGGTCCTGAGAACAGCGATGCTTTAAGACTGCACTCACTATGGTGCGTTAGTTTGTTTAATGTTATTAGTAACCTGATATCGTTAGTGAGGCAAGGCCTGGAGTCATCATGTGGTTTTCCAAGCATTAGCATTTCTGAAATTCATATACTGTAGAGAGCAGTTAACCACCCATAGCTTTGTACCTACTGTAGCAATATTACACACAATTTATTACTAAAAACATTCATCACAGTTGTCTTTCCAAATATTGGGTGCACTACGACGGTCATCTTTTGCACTTAAATGAGAAATTTCATAAATTTTTATAGTGTTACATTTATAGTCAAATGTTTGGACACACATTCTAATTCCATGGTCTCTCCTGATTATTTCTTTCTACAATATAGTTGAACCTTGGATTACGAACATAATTCGTTCCGGAAGTGGACTCGTGTTCCAAAACACTCTTAAACCAAATCATCATTTTCCCATAAGAAATAATGAAAACTCAAATTATTCATTCCACAGCCCCAAAAATTTAATACATAAAAATAATTAATACAATCTATAAAATGAAAATAAAACAAATTAATATGCACTTTACCTTTAAAAAAAGTACAAATAAATCCTGACAGATAAGTGTTTCCATTGGTGCGCGCAGGCGCCGTGTGTGTGTGTGTGTGTGTGTGTGTGTGTGTGTGTGGAATTAGCCTCTTCCCTCGCCTCGTTTTACACAGTAACACTCCTCCTTCCTCTCCCCACCTCGCTTTTTAAGTTTCACAACAAA